>JAVJIX010000149.1:1025000-1247500 GCA_036785185.1 Paratrypauchen microcephalus
AACCATACAGATGACAATCACACAATTAACAACCACACAACTAACAATGAGCACATCCCCAGTGTAGTAAGGCAGTAACACATTCACATCCAGCGTGTGGAACTCACCAGGGGTCAGCAATAGCGATAGATCATATATTGGTTGGCTGATATATATCAGGGAATATTTGCCCTCTTGAACCAAAACAGCTGAGATAAGAAAGCAATTTTAGAAAATGAAATGTTAAACAAATGTGTAGGAATGATGAAAGTGTTAGTGACTGTAGGACACCGCTGGAACAACCTGGTGATACAATGGGACCATGTGCGTCAGCACGTTTAGTGTAGTACAGGCAGTTACAGAGAAGGATAAAAGTCAATAGCCTGATTGAGAAACCTGCAGTATTTAAAATCCAAATAGGTTTTCTCTCAGTTTCTCAAGGACCTTCATTATGTGTCTGTGTCTGTGATGGGCCGTAGTTTAAAGCTTTGCCATGAGCTGATCCAGGTTTGGAGCACACTTGTGTTCAGCAGACATTTATGTAATTTCTTAATTTCATGTCCAGTGTATTTGTGAGGGTGAAGCACTTGTGCATAGACACTTGATGGCTCTGACAGCAGACGGCACTGATACAATTGTCTGAATGAGTACATTGTGTTGTGGTGAGAAGTCTTTTCAGACGTTTAGTTCAGGTCAATGCCGCACTGCTTTGCGTAATCACCCATTATAAATCTGTGCTCATCAAAGAACATTCCAAGGTTTCATGGTCTTATGTCCAGGTTTGTGCTGTTTAGATAGCTGTGCCCCTCAGGTTTGTGCTGTTTAGATAGCTGTGCCCCTCAAGTTGTATTGGTTGTGTTGTACTGCTCCACCCAGAAGTATAAATACAGCTCATAAGAGTTCTTAGTGCTACAGTGATACTGCAGAGGTTGAGTTTAGATTGGCCCAAAAAATCTGTCCCAACGCAGTATGAGCCCACACACTTACTGTTGAACCCAGCCTGAATCAACCCATTCTCTGTATCCCCATGCACTCATAGAACCAGAGTTACATTTAGTAACTTGAGTCTTATTGGGAGAATGAGCACATTCAGTTTATGTGTTGTACCTGAGGTCAGTTTATGTGTTAGCCCTGAGAAGCTCACTGCTCTGAAATAGGTCTGAAACTATCCCCTCATTTGTTCCTTTTGTTATTCGAATATTTAGCATCTCTATTCAGACTACATACCGGTGGAGACGGTATGTAGTCTCTTTTAGTATTGATTTTTATCTGATTTTTGATACTTTTGACAACCCTAGAGTCTAAATTGAAGTGATTTTGCTGTTGGATCAATGTATGTTGTGTGAAATGAGAGTGCTGTAGTGCTGTGTCTTCAGCTTCGTTTGCTCTGACATTTGAAGCAGTGGCCTTTGTTCACTCCTATATCGCTCCTATATTTAACACAGCTGTGTAAAGAGTCTATAAAGGGCTGTCTTTGAACATGTAATTGACATGTCAGGTCTAGAGGAGGCTCACAGCAAAGATCAGGAGAGGCTCTTCTGATGTTGGTGGACAGCTCTCTCTTTATACTATCCTTCTTGGGAAAAGGTGTTTTTGCTTAAAGCTTAAAGCAGTGCTTAAAGCAGTGTTTTCAGAAACATCATAGTCATATCATAGTCATAGTTTGCTTTATTGTCGAAAAACAATCATGTACATGTACATAGAATGAATTCGAAATTTCGTTTCCCCACTAACCAGGCAGGACAGTATAGAGTGTCTAGGGGAGGGGCCGCTGCACTTGCGCGCGCCGCCGACTGGGAGATGCAGAACAGAAAAGATGCAATACAAGTACAATCAGTGACAATTTAACAACATGCAAGGACAGAAAAACAATTGGAGATATAACATAAGGTGATCTTTTTTGTTGGTTACATAAGGAAGGATGTGGGGGGGGGTCAGATTGGAAATCAATGAAGTTGATTGAACCGAGAGCAGAGATCAGACCTTTCTAAAGACAGGAATTTCTACTATTGTTTCTGTTTTCAGTGACAGTGTAAGAGTGTGTGCTATGTTTATGTAGAGTCCAGATAACAAACCACATTCTGTGGCCTTGGAAGTGTTTCTGCAGGGAGGCTAAGTCAAAACACAGATAACTGTTTGGGACCGATTTCCACAGGAGAGAATAATCCAGGGGGGTTGATTAAGCATTGATGAAAATACATTTTTAGAGACCCAGGTAAATAATTTAGACTGAGCTCGGGTGCCAGACCCCCATCTTCATATCGCCATGAAGATTCATGAGAGATCTCATTAGTTCCTCTTGGCGCACAGACTGCGCTGCGTTGGCTTTACACAGTTCTGTCACCATCCCCGTGATGATATCCAAACGTCGAGATGTTTCCTTCGGTTGAAATCCTTCCAAAAGGACCTCAACCTGTCCCACTTTCTGATGTACTCCTTTCACAAGATCTCCAACCCCTTCACAATGGCTCGAAATTTCGGCAGACAGCTTAGGGGATTCTTTACAAGCTGCCAGTTTACAAATTATGCGATAGATCATGGACAATCCCAGGCCAATTAACAGATGTCCAGCTATCAGAAATCCGAATACGTAAATATCCTCCACATCCTCCAGGTACATTGGTGCCAAACATACGACTTGCCACGCACGATACGAGTCCCTCGCATATCCAGCAGCAAAAGTACCATCCGGACACGTCGCTTCTCCCGGAGCGGCACTCCTCCGTGAAAAAAGAGTATCAATAGCGCTGAGGGTCCAGCTGATCACATCCATCTTTTTGGAATTTGGAAAATCTGCTCCAAAAAGCGAGAAAATGACGAAAACAAGAGAGGCACGCAGACAGCAGGAGCAATAGATAAGAGAGGAAAAAGAGAGACGTCTGCTCGCTCTCAGGGTCAGAACAGTCACTAATGAGATACTAAAACTAGTATCAAAACTACTCATTTTTTGCAGATAATTATCAATAATAATCAAATCCTGTGTGTGCAACCTGTACATCTGGTGTTTGACAATAAAGCTGACTTTGAACTTTTGAATTTTGAAATTGTAGACAATGATTTATCTTAAAACTAAACAGACTAAACATGAGTGACCTTTACCTGGCACGAGTGTGAGAACAGATCACATAGATTTTGTCTTAATTCTGCATTATCTGGACTTCTGGTTTATTTTTCACCTTCTCATCATGAGAAAAGGTCCTTGGAGATGTTTGTGAAAAACAGACTTTATTCTAAAGCCCTGTACATACAATGTTTACTTTCTGTTTAAATTATGTGAAATTGATAAAATAATGTAAATATGATGTGCTCTGGCTAATGTGCAGATGTTGTAGCTACATAGCAGCTAAATCATTCATGTCAATGTAATAAACACAAAAATCATTTATTTAACTTTAGTTTGTGGTTTTATTTTCTACAATCCACATTTCTAAGCAGTCATTAATGTTAATCATATGAACAGTGTTTAGCAAAAAGCAGTAGTCGGGTCCAGAACCGCCGCACGACAGGACACCGGGCAGCCAGATGGAGGAGGTCTTCAGGCGCCTCACCACATACCGGGCAGTCACAGCCGTACCTGTCAGGGTGTATTGCGTGCAACCTGGTGCAGGTGTAAATGATCCTGTGTCTCAACTTAAAGTCAAAATTACTGACTTGGGGTGGGGTGTACCAATTATATACGTGAGCCCAGATGGAGGTAGTGTCATGTGTGAGAAATGTCTGTGACCATCTGTGTTCTGCAGAAGGGCGCCAAGCGACCCCTGCCACCAACAGCCGGTAGAAGGTGTGCGTCTTCGTCTCCGTCAGCCTCGACATCCTCTCTCCCCATACAATATCAAAATCCAAAGAACACTCGCCTTCTTCTTCCCCATTTACCTCCCCAGGGTCAGGAGGGCCTGTCTCAAACAGGTCACCCCACTTCGTCAGGACAGAGGACTGGATCACACTTGCCTTCCTGAGAATTTCGGCCCTCCTAAACCCAACCCTAGCCCTCATAAACCTGCCCCTGATTTCCTCTATGTCAAACCTGCCTGAGACATCTATAAGCTGTCCTACCTGTTTAATCCCCACTCTCTCCAGAACCCCACTGAACATGCTCTCCCTCCTCCCTGGAGGGTCGGAGAGCATGTCAGGGTTGAAACACAGAGGCATTCGCCCCAGCTGCCACAGGGAACGCGATGCCGCCTCACTGCACGGACTTAGCGCAGCCCAGGCCTCAAACACCTTCCTCTCGAACGGGGGGAAGCGCTCAAGGGTGACTCGGCGGGGGAGCATGCACAGGTTAAATAAGCCGTGCTCACCCAGATGATCTACCTGAACTGCAAAGAAGTCCTTCCACGCGGCCGTGAAGCCGGTGTCAAGGAACTTCTTGATTACTTTGAGACGCAACGCGCGCTTCTTAACAACCAAATCAATGAGTTTAAGTCCTCCTTGGTTGTGCTCGCCTATCATAACTTTGTGTGCAATCAGCCCACGCTCTTTTCTCCAAATAAACCTAGTTAATGCTAATAGACAATACACAAACGTACAGTTTTTGAATTGTTTTGAAACTATGGTTTAATCATCCAAATTAAACCAAATAAAGAAAAGAATATTGATGTAAAAAGACTTTCATTGCTTAATTAATGTCTGGTTTGATTAATGTTAGTTGTTAGCCCATTTAGCTGCACAAATCCACTTCTACAGTCAGTCTGGAGCTTTGGAAATGTGATAAAAGTCTTTCTTTTATCTTTGATAATGTTACCTGGCAGTGTGCAACAATAATCCAGAGTTTGTTCATTACGGCTCAGGCCATTACTTTCTATGGGAATTCACAGCTGCCCCACTGGCAGTATGGTGTTTGGAGGTGCATGCTGGGATTGCATGATGACAACAGGAGCACTTTATGGATTCAAACACCTGGGAAAATGAGCCCTGTGGCACTCTTCAACAGTGGCTTCCACAGATACAAGAGAGATACATGTGTGGTATGAGGCTGTTATTGATCTGAGGCTTTTGATGCATAATTTTCTGTGCAAATAGAACCACAAAAACCTTTCAAAAGACAACCACACACATAGGCTTCTGCTTTAAAAGAAGGCTGCCTGCAAACTCTTGGCCTGCTCTTAATGAGCTTCATGGTGAAATGTTCTGAATTCAATGCCAGTTAGCAAAATAAATAGTCATAAATGTATTCTTCTGAAGTCTGTAGCGCTCTCCATCAAAAAGATGATCAGTGACCAGTAGAAGTATGTAGAATCCCTCAGTCGTCCAGGTAGATATCCATTGCAAAGGAAAAATTAAATTTGCCAACTGGACAAAAGTTTATTCGGTCGAATACGTTTCCAAGCTGCTTCTTCAGTTCTGGTCAGACGCTGGTGGACAGTGCCAGAAGTTCACAGTTTCTGTTTGTGAGCTAAGCCTATTGACCTGCACTGAGTGTGGGGTCATATTAGCAGAATCTTTGAGGCCCATAATGGGTGTTTTCATACCTCTGGACCTGAAATCCCTATTGTTTTCTTTGTTTTGAATTGGGTCTCCATCCATTCACCTCCTCCCTCAGACCTAAATCAGATATACTGTCCACCAGTGTCTGACCAGAACTGAAGAAGAAGCTTGGGTGAGCTGCGAAACATATTCGACCAAAATAAACTTTTGTCCAGTTGACAAATTGAATTTTTCCTTTCCCATTGACCAATAGAAATTACTGTATAGCGTTGTCCTTGTGTGCTCTCTGACAGGTGCTGCTTTTATGTTCTTTGTGTTCAGGTGTGCAGAGGCAGGTGGTGCATTGTGTACACAGGACCAGGGGCATAGTAGAGGAGCACCTGTGTGCCCCTGAGAGCCGCCCACAGACCAACCACAGCAGCTGTGTCAAAGAGCCCTGCCCTGCCATGTGAGTCCAGACCTGCTCCACTCATGCATCACCTACTCTCAGAGTGGAGATATACTGTTCACTTATCCCTCTGTAAAGACAAAAAGGGTTTAAAAGATGTAGCTGATTAAAGATGTACCATATGACTTTTGTGGTGGAGGGTCCACTATCTGCTTTTTTCCATGGAGATGTTATTGCTTTGTCTGGAATGTTCAGACAAGTTTTTAACTTGTCATCAAATAAATGTAAGATAGATAACTTCTGTTGTCTAAGAGAGCTAAGAAACAAGACAACAGAGAATCAGAACCCAGGAGAAAGGGTCTCACCAGTCCTTACCTGGCTGGAGTTTCTGAAAAACTACAGAGGATTTTTAGACAACATGAAATCCCAGTCTGTTTCAAACCCATAAACACTTTAAGACAGAAACTGGTCCACCCAAAGGACAAAACACAGAGCCACCAACAAAGCAATGTGGTCTACTCTATTCAGTGTAGTGAGCGCTACATTGGAGATACAAAACAGCCACTTCACAAGAGGATGTACCAACACAGACAGGAGAAGCAGAGTGGACCTCAGTCTGCCGTACATCTCCACCTAAAAGCCACGGGCCACTCCTTTGAGGACAGTGAGGTACAGATTTTAGCCAGAGAAAAGAACTGGTTTGAGAGGGGAGTTAAAGAGGCTATTTTTGTCAAGAAAGAGAATCCTTCCTTGAACAGAAATGGAGGTCTCAGACATCATTTGTCTCCCATTTATAACTCAATCCTAAATCAAAACAAACAAAGAAAACAATAGGGCAGCAGGTCAGGTCCAGATGTGTGAAAACACCCATTATGGTCCTGAATGGTTCTGCTAACAAGACCCACACTCCACTCCCACTGCATATTTAATAGGCCTACCTAACTAACAAAAACTGTTAGGTGTGGTAAAATAGGTGTGGTAGTCTCAGAGTAATGTCATCGTAGTTCACTCCTCCCTTCAGGCAGATATAAGGCAGTGTCCACCAGCGTCTGACCAGAACTGAAGAAGCAGCTTGGATGAGCTGCGAAACATATTCAACTAAATAAACTTTTGTCCAGTTGACAAATTTCATTTCTTCATTCCTTTTGTCATTCATATTTAGGTCATTTTAAGGACATTATAGACCTACAATATCACTAAGCTATTAACTGAATGTTTTTACTCTTATTGTCTTGAAAGGAATTCTCATATACTGGTAGTTTTGTCAAACTCATGCTGGCTATGTTGGTTCTATATACTAAATGCTTATCTGAATTCTATGATGAGAGCATGACTAAGCTTGTGTCTGCAGGTGGTGGGTGGGGGAGTGGCAGAGGTGCTCCTCTAGCTGTGGGCCCCTGGGGGTCTCTGTGAGAGCCGTTCTGTGTGTGAGGGCCCTAAGAGCAGAGGAGCAACAGGCCCTCCAGCCCAGCGACTGTGAACACATGCCCAAACCTGAGCCTGCCTCCTCCTGTAACACCCACGTCCTCTGCCCCTCAGCCTGGAGCTCTGGCAGCTGGTCACAGGTCAGTGTGAGCCCACCTCTCTGAACTTTAGGGATCAGCATGGTGATTTTGCTATAACATGTAGACTCTTACTTTTCCAAAAGCTCAAAGAGGGGGTATTTTATTTCTAAAATATATTAATTGCTTAAACGTAACATATTTAGCTCACCATGTAACCTTTTATTGTTTTGAAAATTGTTATTGTTTTATTTGGCAAAAAACAGAGAAAAGCAGATAAAGGTCAAAGGCTCAAAACACAATTTGAAAACAAATCAGATCTCAATGTGAAAAAAATACGCTGGAGAGCTATACAAATATGGACAGAGCAATGTCTTAGGAACAAAAGTATGCCACCTCTTTTAATGGAAATACAATTTTCAGCCTCCAGAGGGCTTCATTTTATAGACACCCTGAAAATCAAAGTGAAATAATGATGTGGCAGGCTAGTCCATTTTGCCAAACAACCCAAAATGCTTCTCAGTATCTCTGTGGCCCCCACGTGCTTGTATGCATATTTGACAACATCATGGCATGCTCCTATTGAGACAGATGGAAGGTGTCTTTTAGGATGTCCTCCCAGATCCCTGTAACTTACGTCCATCATGGATGACACCTTTCACCCTCTGCACTGGACTGTAGAGGAGCTGAGCAGCTCCTTCAGCAGCCGACTGAGGCACCACCAGTGCAAGAAGGAGCGCTACCGCAGATCCTTCATCCCCACCGCCATCAGACTGTACAACTCTACTATATAGTCCAAACGTGCAATTTGTTCTATATTCTCTTATTTACTTATTTTATTATTATTACTTATCTTGTCTGCATGCACTTTCTTGTTCAAACTTTCTTTTGCACTAAACTGCCTGGAGATAATGTGGCAAGTGAATTTCTCCTGTGTGAGATCAATAAAATCTTATCTTATCTTAAAGGAAAAGTAACTCTTTTTTTTTTTTACAATTTGAGCCTTATTTCGGTAATAAAACAAGTTGTTTTACTCACCCATAGCACTTTGGTGTCATATGGAGCACTTCCAGAGATGTTTTAGATTTGCGGTTAGCCTAGCGCAACTTCTAGCTATAGCTCGGGGCATATAATATATTCCCCAAGCATGTAATATGCCCCGTGCGGGCTCCAAATAACACAAACTTTAGCACTTTTCAAATCATAGAAGCCCGATGTCTTAGTCTACGATTTCGTTTGAAGCAAAAGTGGCCTGTAATCCGAGATTTATCCATAGTTTACAGCTTTGCGTTTCATGTTTGGGTCCCGGGAGCTGAGAGCACAGTCCGCACATGCGCACTGGCCTCCTCATCTACTCGAAACTATGGCTAAATCTCGGATTACAGGCCACTTTTGACCACACGAAATCGTAGACTAAGACATCGGGCTTCTATGATTTGAAAAGTGCTAAAGTTTGTGTTATTTGGAGACCGCAAATAAGTGCCCCGAGAACTCACATGATGGAGATCGCAAATCTAAAACATCTCCGGAAGTGCTCCATATGACACCAAATTGCTATGGGTGAGTAAAACAACTTGTTTTATTACCAAAATAAGGCTCAGATTGTAAAAAACATTACTTTTCCTTTAAGGTCTGAATGCCAGCATAGGGTCTGACAATAGTCACACCCTATGCTGGCATTCATTGTTCATTTCCATTAAAAAAGGTGGCATCCTTTTTTTCCTAAGACATTGCCCTGTCTATATTTGTATAGATAGTCAACATATTTCTTTTTCACATTGAGATCTAATGTGTTTTCAGTGTTCCTTAATATGATTATTACTGTTATTATTATTTATTATTTATTTATTTTTGAGCAGTATATAACAGGGTCATGTGTGAGTGGGAATGTAGTGATTCTCAAACTGTGGCGCAGGTACCACTGGTGATGCCCTTCCTGATTCTGGCTTCTGCAGTTCTATAATAATTTAGTTTAGACAAAAATGCTATTCATGTTTTTATCCTTTGAGCTATGTGATTGGAAGAAGAAAAGGGAAATTGTGGTACTTGACACAAACAGTTTGAGAACTACAGTAATTATGAGAAGACATTTTATGCTTTATTTGGGCTGGAGTACTTTTGGACTCCATTGTGTTGAGGCTTCATGCTGATGCTTTATACACTCAACAAAAATATAAACGCAACACTTTTGTTTTTGCTCCCATTTTTCCTGAGATGGACCCAAAGATCCAAAATTCACTCCAGATACACAACACTACCAACATTGTCAAACATTGTTCACAAATCTGTCCAAATGTGTGACAGCGAGCACCTCTGCCCCGCCGAGACAATCCACCCCACCTCACAGGTGCGCCACATCAAGATGCCGATCTGACATCATCATCATCGAACCAGTCAGTATCTGGTGTGACCACCATTTGCCTCATGCAGTGCAACACATCTTCTTCGCATAGAGTTTATCAGATTGTCAGTTGTGGCCTGTGGAATGTTGGTCCACTCCTCTTCAAAGGCTGTTATGGACGAAGAACACAGGTGCATTTTATTGATGGCATTTTGAATGCACAGAGATACCATGATGAGATCCTGAGGCCCATTGTTGTGCCATACATCCATGAACATCACCTCATGTTTCAGCAAGATAATGCACGGCCCCATGTTGCAAGGATCTGTACACAATTCTTGGAAGCTGAAAATGTCCCAGTTCTTGCATGGCCAGCATACTCACCGGACATGTCACCCATTGAGCATGTTTGGGATGTGCTTGACCAGCGTATACGACAGCGTGTACCAGCTCCCACTAATATCCAGCAACTTCGCACAGCCATTGAAGAGGAGTGGACCAACATTCCACAGGCCACAATTGACAATCTGATAAACTCTATGCGAAGAAGATGTGTTGCACTGCATGAGGCAAATGGTGGTCACACCAGATACTGACTGGTTCTGAGTCCCCAGACCCCCAATAAATAAATAAAAAATGCACATTTCGGGGTGGCCTTTTATTGGGGGCAGTCTGGGGTGCACCTGTGCACTGGTCATGATGTCGGATCGGCATCTTGATGTGGCGCACCTGTGAGGTGGGGTGGATTGTCTCGGCGGGGCAGAGGTGCTCGCTGTCACACATTTGGACAGATTTGTGAACAATGTTTGAGAGAAATGGTAGTGTTGTGTATCTGGAGTGAATTTTGGATCTTTGGGTCCATCTCAGGAAAAATGGGAGCAAAAACAAAAGTGTTGCGTTTATATTTTTGTTGAGTATAATTTAAAGGAAAAGTAACGTTATTTTACAATCTGAGCCTTCTTTCGGTAATAAAACAAGTCATTTGACTCACCCATAGCACGTTGGTGTCATTTGGAGCTGTTTGGTAAAAGTTATGTTGTAGCGTATCCGTTAGCGTGAGTACTCGGGGCATTACTTTGCGGTCTCCAAATAACACAAACTTTAGCACTTTTCAAATCATAGAAGCCCGATGTCTTAATCTACGATTTCGTTTGAAGCAAAAGTGGCCTGTAATCCGAGATTTATCCATAGTTTTCATCTTTGCGTTTCATGTTTGGGTCCCAGGAGCTGAGAGCACACTCCGCACATGTGCACTGGCCTCCTCATCTACTCTAAACTATGGCTAAATCTCGGATTACAGGCCACTTTTGACCACACGAAATCGTAGACTAAGACATCAGGCTTCTATGATTTGAAAAGTGCTAAAGTTTGTGTTATTTGGAGACCGCAAATAAGTGCCCCGAGAACTCACACTAACGGATACGCTACAACATAACTTTTACCAAACAGCTCCAAATGACACCAACGTGCTATGGGTGAGTCAAACGACTTGTTTTATTACCGAAAGAAGGCTCAGATTGTAAAATAACGTTACTTTTCCTTTAAGGAATTGTACAGTATAACTAATTCACTTCCCACACACACAGGGACTGAGCGATTGAATAGAAAGTGTGCAGCACTTATTGACTTATTGGTAACATACTTTACGAACATTCTTCATAGTAAAAGAAAAGTGCTGAAATGGTCAGGTCTGTTAAAGGACAGAAGAGTGCTTTTTATTTCTATTTGACATGTGGACTCTGGAAAGATATTGTGAATTAAACAAAATACATGACCTGTCAAACGTTTCGACACACTGTCCCATTCAATGTTTTTCTTTGTGCAGATATAGAGGGAAAAAGTAACTATACACACACACACGCACACATATATATCACAGTGCTGTAAACAAATGTCTGTAAACACTTGGCCTTCTCTCAGTGAGCTTGATGAAGTCTCCTGAACTGGTTTTCCCTTTACAGCTGTGCCTCAGGGTCAAGAAATGCCGAGATTGCAAACCATGGTTCAAAGCAAAGGGTGGCTATTTTTAACCATCTAAAACAAGTGATTCTTTATTTTTTATTTTCATAGTTTTGATGCCTTCAGTGAGAATCTATAATGTAAACAAAGAAGAAACATGAAGTGTGCCCAAATGTCAGTACAAGTAAAAGTTTAATAAGCCTAAGTAAGAGTTTAATAAGCCTCCTTTAAAGATGGGGTATTAAAGGAAAAGTAACGTTTTTTTACAATTTGAGCCTTATTTCGGTAATAAAACAAGTTGTTTTACTCACCCATATCACTTTGGTGTCATATGGAGCATTTCCGGAGATGTTTTAGATTAGCGTTAGGCTAACGCCGTTAGCCTAGCGCGACTTATAGCCATAGCTCGGGGCATTCCCCGAGCATGTAATATGCCCCGTGCGGGCTCCAAATAACACAGACTTTAGCACTTTTCAAATCATAGAAGCTCGATGTCTTAGTGTACGATTTCGTTTGAATCAAAAGTGGCCTGTAATCCGAGATTTATCCATAATTTACAGCTATGCGTTCCATGTTTGGGTCCCGGGAGCTGAGAGCACACTCTACGCATGCGCACTGGCGTCCTCATCTACTCGAAACTATGGATAAATCTCGGATTACAGGCCACTTTTGACCACACGAAATCGTAGACTAAAGACATCGAGCTTCTATGATTTGAAAAGTGCTAAAGTTTGTGTTATTTGGAGCCCGCACGGGGCATATTACATGCTCGGGGAATGCCCCGAGCTATGGCTATAAGTCGCGCTAGGCTAACGGCGTTAGCCTAACGCTAATCTAAAACATCTCTGGAAGTGCTCCATATGACACCAAAGTGATATGGGTGAGTAAAACAACTTGTTTTATTACCGAAATAAGGCTCAAATTGTAAAAAACGTTACTTTTCCTTTAACAGCTAACACAAAACATACCGAGAGCACCATTTTACCTTTTATTGCTTTGAAAATCTTGAAAAACTCCCTGTCTTTGTTCTCTACGCTCACTCCCCTTCAGAGCACTATCTCATAACAGTCACTGTGCAGTTCACTAATGAAACTACTGCACATCGCATCAGGTTTGTAAAATTGTAGTGTATTGTTTTGTACTTGTGTATTTATGTAAAATTGCATGTGTGATGTAGGCTTGTGGGCTGAGCATTGGATAGGATCGTTCTGCTAATTGTAAGGAGGGTTTGAATAGGGCCCTGGTTTACTCAAACATGCATGGATGACATTTAAAACCTCTTCAGGCAAGTTTTTGAACAGTGTAATAACATAATAGAAACCTCCAAAAAGCAGATTTTGCATAATAGACCCTTTTAAATGAAAGTGAGCATGCAGGTCTTGACTAACCCTGGCTGCTGTGTGCATCTCCTCCAGTGTTCTGTGAGCTGTGGCAGTGGCACACGCTGGAGAAACGTGACCTGCTCCAGAGACACAGACGCTGACTGCGACCCCCAGAAGAGACCTCCCTCCTTGGGCACCTGCCACCACCACGACTGCCCCCCTCCGCAGGACAACTTCGACTGGTCCGGGAGCGGCTGGTCCAGCAAGGACATCCTCAATGAGATTAACTCCATCCCAGAAATCAAACCGCCCCAAAAGTACTCCACCACGAAAGCACAACCCAAACCCCACTCACACCTAAATGACATCATCGAGGGAGACTTCCACTACCACAATAACATAGAAAGCACTCGTGTCTCTCAGGAAAAACGCGTACAAGTGGACGATTTTTACTACGATTACAACTTCATCAACTTTCACGAGGACTTAGCCAATGACAATGACTTTGAAGGTGACGGAAAATACTCAGGGAATGAAGACCTACCTCTGAAACCAGGAAGTGTGGAGATTACAAGTCCTCCTACCTCTGCTACTACTATTTATAAAGACATACAGCAGAGCACAGACATGGACCATACTAGAGCGAGTGTCATCACCGCAACAAAGAATTCTTTTGATAAAAGAGCAAACAATATGGAGGACTTTCTGGCTGAAGATTATCTCCTGCCAATTTCCACTACCCACTCGCCTCCATTGTCCACAACAAAGCATCCACAGGCAAGAAAAGGTGAAGACATAAGTGCTACAAAGTCGACAAAGAAGAGTTTAGAAGACTCAGACAAGCATGGTCTGGAGGAGGAAGGTAGCTATGAAGACGTAAGTACAATGCCAGGGCAATATGTGACTTCTCTACCTGGAATCACAGTGTCAGTAACTGCAAGTGCTTCCGAAGTTTCTCAGTCCCCAACTGTAGAACCTGCACGACAAGTTACAATAGAAAACACATTATCACCAGAATATCTAGTGGTAACTAAACTGAACAACGAAAATTCTGAGAATCTTGGTGCAACCCCTTCTTCTGAAACAGCAACTCGAAAGGAACTACCGAGCACGCATCAGGCACACTCTATTACAACTGGAAGCTATTCTGAGGATTCTGTTGATTTTGAATACACTGAAATTTCTTACATCTCAACAACAACCGGGAAGGCGTATCCTGGCATTTTGCAGAAGTATCCCACAGAGACGGCAGCTCCGGTTGTAACAGAGCCCGAACAGAGAGAATATGCAACAACAGCTACTTGGCTTTTATTATCGCTCTCACCGTCCAAGACGCCACAAGCTAACGCTTACTGGGTCACCGGAAACTGGAGTGCGGTAAGTAATTATGCATTAGAGCTAGCTCGTTATAGCTGTAGCAATCTCCTTCACACTTCACACTTTTGTCTATGAATGGGAAACAAGCTAAAGTGATTCTACTCTGATAAAAGAGAGACAGAGAAACAGAGACAGCAAGGAGATGTGTTGTTATGATAATAAGAAAAAGGCTCCATATGGATTTCAGTACCAAAAAGTAGAATCTATTAGAATTTATTTTTATTTATTTTATTTTATGATTCTATTATTTCTTTTTTTAGAATCTAGTTTTCAATACATAATATAAGCAGTTTCCATCAGATTCTCTTGGCCCTTCTAAAACTATTCACAGGAGGTTAGAATTTGACCATTTAATGTCTTGTTTTGAAATTCAATTTCGTTTTAAGAAAAAAACTAAATCTGGTAGTAAACCTGAACTAGTTCAGAGGGGTATTCCACGAAAGCTACTAAGCGCAAAGCCCGGCTTTATTCGTCAGTTGGCGCTAGTTTAAGTGAGAGTTCGGTTCCACGACGCTCACTAAACTTAGTTCCCGCTGAGTTACTGGGGCAACATGCTCTTAGCACATAGTCTGGTCGAGGGCTGGCTAAAGTTGTGTCTTAGTTAGGCCGTGTCGCAGAGAATATGTACCTGACGTAAACAGAGTGTCAAACAAACAGTTCCGCACACCTCCCGCATGAGTATCTGTGTTGTCCGAAAACAATATCAGCAAAAAAAAAGAAATTACATTACGTTCTTGGTTCTTGACAATTCTCAGGTAATCTAAACATATGCTTTTGAACTGCTGTCTTTACGACATTAAGATATAGAAGAATTCAGAAAATAGTTAAGAGAAAGGCTTTGGTCGAGTGGTTATGTGCTTTGACTCTCGTACCGCCGACCCGGGTTTGATTCCCGCTATTGATGCCCAAGTCAAATTTCAGTTAAATTTTCACGCATTTATATTTGCAACATATTACAGAAATGGAAATTAATTTAACCTACAATTATTGTTATCATCACATAACTTATATCAGTTAGTCCTAACACCACTCTCACTTGACGACATTGACACTTTATATTTTATGTGACATCTCTATCAAAGAATACAGTTACAGGTAAACGTTTACTTTTAAAACAAAATGTAGCCAAATAACAGGCACACTCCATGATGCAACATTTCAATGATTCAACAAATTTGCTTCAGAGATGCTGTGCAAGCCTTTTTAATGAAATCCTATTTATCAATCTGGAGGACTGCTGAGGAGGGTCCAAGTGTACGCCATCTTCAGTAACTAGAACACAAACATACTATTAAAATACACAAATGCTTGGATCACAGCTGAGGCAAGCATTAGCCTAGAGAATATCTTGAATATACTCTTCACGAGAACTCGCAGGAAGGATCTTTGATGGGGTCCCTCCTTCAATTACCTCCACCAGTGGGTGACCCCGGTTTAGGGCCAGTGCCGGCTCCTCTGCAGGTGAAAGGTTTTGAGGGGGGCTCCCACCTCCTGTGGCTTGGTAGCTACTGTTCATTTTAAATTAAATTAAGGTACCATTTCAACAGTATTACTAATTTCACTGAATAATAATATTAATATTAGCCTACTTACCACTCTGCAAAATGTTATTATGCTTTGTCTTTGCCTGCAAAACAGTCCTCTTCACATTATTCCTGCTCAAAGACAAGATAACACAATTTAACATATTAGTTGGAGCAAATACTTTTACAGAGTAAAAATAAATTACAACTGACAAGACTGGTATACAAATATATAATAATTATGCCATCAACTGCCTACCATGAGAATCGAACTCACAATCTCCCACACCCCAGACGGTCACTTTTGCCCTGCGCCACAGATCAGTGTTGACATCAATGGTCAACTCAACCTCAACCTCAACCTCCAGCACTGTTATAGGAATTAACTTACGTATTTAAGCGCTCGGCGATCTTCTGCCACGCCATGTCTCTTGCCTTGGTTATCGCAAGTGCGTTGTAGAGTTCCAAAAGCAACTTCTGTTCTGATGCGCTGAAATAATCGGCCCGAATCTTCGACATGATCAGGGCTTCTTATTTACCCCGTGCACGCGTGGAGGCCCGGCCTGATGAGGCCAGACTGAGCTTAGCTCTGACTAGGCGCAGCTGAAACGCGTTTGTGGAACGGGTTCAGGCTCAGGACTAAACCAGGACATAAACAAAAACATAAATGTAGCAAAATATGGGAGGCTTCAAATAATATAAAAAAAAGTGTGGCATGTCAGTGTTCCTTGTGATTAAGTGTGTGTGTGTCCAGTGCTCGACCAGCTGTGGCCTGGGGGCAGTGTGGAGGTCCCTGAGCTGCAGCACAGGCTCTGAGCCGGACTGTGACCCCGCCAAGAGGCCTGCTCCTGCCCAGAGGTGCTACCTGAGGCCCTGCTCCACCTGGAACCTCGGACCTTGGACCAAGGTAAACTACTTTACTTTAAGGAAAATTAACGTTTTTTTTACAATCTGAGCCTTCTTTCGGCAATAAAACAAGTAGTTTTACTCACCCATAGCAGTTTGGTGTCAATTGGAGCAGTATCGCAGAACTTATGTTGTAGCCGTTCTGTTCTACTAATGATCCCGTATCCGTTAGCGTGAGTGCTCGGGGCATTACTTTGCGGTGTCCAAATAACACAAACTTTAGCACTTTTCAAATCACAGAAGATTGCTGTGTCAGGGTAGACTTTTAGTAGATCCCAAAACGGCCTGAAACCCGATATCGCAACAGAAAAGTAAAGTTCAGAGCGGTGTTAGCTTCTTTCGGACTAGCGGTGTTTACAAAACAGCTGAGTTCACGCATGCGCACTGTCCTCTCTGATGACGTCATCAAATGAAACTATAGCTGGATATCGGGTTTCAGGCTGTTTTGGAATCCACTAAAAGTCTACCCTGACACAGCGATCTTCTGTGATTTGAAAAGTGCTAAAGTTTGTGTTATTTGGAGAGCGCAAAGTAATGCCCCGAGCATATGATACGAGCACTCACGCTAACGGATACAGGATAATTAGTAGAACAGAACGGCTACAACATAAGTTCTGCGATACCACTCCAGTTGACACCAAACTGCTATGGGTGAGTAAAACTACTTATTGCCGAAAGAAGGCTCAGATTGTAAAAAAAACATTACTTTTCCTTTCATATCACAATTAAGCTCTTAAAAATTGTATGCGCATAGTATTGTATTGTATTAGCATAGCCCTCTAAGCATGTCCTCTCTGTGTGTGTCAGTGCTCGCGGGCCTGTGGAGGAGGAGTGAGGATGAGAGAGGTGCACTGTTTTGACTTGAGAGACTCTCGACCCCTGCGTCCCTTCCACTGCAGAGCCACAGCCCTGCGGCCCCCCTCTCTGGCCCCCTGTAACCTGCAGGCCTGCCTGGACTGGTACACATCGTCCTGGGGAGAGGTGAGGAGCAAAGACATTCCAAAGCAGCAGCAGCAGCTCTGAAGGTGTATGAGGCGACCATGTCTCTCTCTCTCACTGTGTGAACAGATGCAGTTAGCCTAACAAAGGATGTAACTTATGTCATAATCAATATGTATGTGTCTGGATGTACACTATATTGCCAAAAGTATTCGCTCACCTATCCAAATAATAACTAACTAATAATAACTTCCATGGCCACAGGTGAATAAAACCAAGCACCTGGGCCTGCAGACTGTTTCTACAAACATTTGTGAAAGAATGGCTCACTCTCAGGCGCTCAGTGAATTCCAGTGTGGTACTGTGACAGGATGCCACCTGTGCAACAAGTCCAGTCGCGAAATTTCCTCGCTCCTAAATATTCCACAATCAACTGTCAGTGGTATTATAACAAAGTGGAAGCGATTGGGAACGACAGCAACTCAGCCACAATGTGGTAGGCCACATAAACTGACAGGGTGGTGTCAGCGGATGCTGAGGCGGATAGTGTGCAGAGGTCACCAACTTTCCGCAGTAAATCGCTACAAACCTCCAAACTTCATGTGGCCTTCAGATTAGCTTAACAGTGAGTAGAGAGCTTCATGGAATGGGCTTCCATGGCCGAGCTGCTGCATCCAAGCCATACATCACCAAGTGGAATGCAGTGGTGTAAACTGGACTCCACTGGACTCTCTAGTGAGGAATTGCGCTTCTCCATCTGGCAATCTGATGGACGAGCCTGGGCTTGAAATTTTGGACAATTGCTCCCAACTTTATGGGAACAGTTTTGGAGATGGCCCTTTCCTCTTTAACATCACTGTGCACCAGTGCATAAACCAAGGTCCATAAAGACATGGATGAGAGCGTTTGGTGTGGATGAACTGGCCTGCACAGAGTCCTGACCTCAACCCGACAGAATTAGAGCAAAGACTGAGAGCCAGGCCTTCTCATCCAACATCAGTGTGTGACCTCACAAATGCACTTCTGGAAGAGTGGTCAAAAATTCCCATAAACACACTCTTAAACCTTGTGGACAGAGTTGAAGCTGTTATAGCTGCAAAGGGTGGACCAATATCATATTAAACTCTATGGATTAAGAATGTGATGTCAAGTTCATATGCGAGTCAAGGCAGGTGAGCCAATACTTTTGGCAATATAGTATATGTCTCCATGGGGTTCAGTACAGTCACTTGGTAGTTTTTAGACCTCTTCACACATGTTTAAAATAGTGTTATTACTGCATTTACCCGTTTAGATTACATTGTTTCCAAGAGGCAATTGAATCAAAATCCAGTCAAATCATCAACTATTAGAGTGTTTTTAATGTAGAGGGCCACAGACAGTCCGTGCTTTAGAGCAGACTTCACACTTTCAATTAATAAATGTGACTATTTTTGTGTTAAAACTGTTCTGACTTAACATCTTTTGTTCATATTCATTACAACAATATTTTAAAATCCTAGTACACAACATTTTAGCCCAAAAATGTCTACTGTAGCTAGCTCCTGCTTGTTTCCATGGAAATGTCTTTCCCTTGGATAAACTATTGCACAGTATGGCACAAACCCATGGAATCATAGAGGTGATGTGCTACCTCCAGAAAGCCTTTTTGTCTCAATTAGAACAAGACATATTTAATTGAAAATTGCAATCAATCAATATGAGGAAGAACAATCTTTATGCTTTAGCTTTGAGCTGTACAGTTACTATCCACATTCAGAGGTGTTACATTGAGATATATGCTAGAATAACCCCTTGGATTTCAGGACATGTTTGTAAAGGTCTAAATTGCATCTTAATAACTTATTTAAAGGTCCCATGGCATGAAATGTTCACTTTCTGAGGTTTTTGAACGTTAATGTGAGCTCCCCTACCCTGTTTAGGCCTCCCCCATGGTTAAAAGTTGCGAAATGTCTAAACTGAGCATTTGTGATCCTTTTCTGCGTTACAAAAAATCGGAGCTCAAACGGGCGATTTTGAACAAGGCACCTTATTGACGTGAGATCGTTAGTGAGATCGAAAAAGAAATGCAAATGCAGTTCCACCCCCGTCTGTCTGTACTCAGCGTCTCTGTAAATCACGCCCAGAGAGTTTGGACTGTGAATGCGCTAGGCAATGCGAAATGCGTTTTTTTATTTGCCTGGAGGCACGTCCGAGTGTTTCTAGGCTCGGAAGTCCTTTATCTGAGCCTCTGGACCTTTGAACAGCAGTGGTTTAATTTTATTTTCTGTGGAAATGTGTTTATTTTTCAATGGAACGCTTCAAATCTCTCCCCCGTGCAAAAACAAGGAAATGGATCAGCTGTCGGCTCTGAGCTCTGAGCGGAGAGTTTGGCCACGTTCCCACCCTCTACTATTGGCCATCTGTTTTCTCCTCATTTGCATTCAAGCAACAATGCCCCGAATAAAGAGTTTGAGAGAGATATTTATGACTCTTTCTCATCTTATCTCTGTTTCTCATGCACTGAGTGTTGATTTTGAAGAAGGGTTCATTTACAGTATTAGGGAACCATTAAGGAGCCATATAGAAGCATCAAGAAGTACCATGTCATGGGATCTTTAACATATTGTGCCTTTACAAAAACTGACAAAAATCCTGTGATGCTTTCTGGTTGCATTAAAAAATGAAAAGGCTTTAGCCCAGTGGACATTGTGCTCATGCAGAGGGAGGAGGGAGGGGTCTGTGTCAGGGCATGTTTAAAAGACCACCAGGCCAAAGGAGGATTCGAAGGTCAGAAGGTCATTTGGTCTGGTCTGGTGGGACAGCATTCACTAAGATAGTGTTTCACTTTCTACTTTGGGCTACTTGGAATAACTTTTCATATGGTCCAAAGTTATTATTGATTTGCCTAACCCTGGGTGCAGCTCCAGTGGCTGTGAGTATTCTGTGGAGTTCAAAGTATGGAGAGGAGCTCAAGGCACATGTGCAGTCTGGTGGTGCTGGTGGAGCTGCTGCAGAGCTCAAGATTCATTCAGTTGGATTGTTGGATTATTGGACAATGGAGCAACTACAGAATGTCCCTTCATAAATGAACAGTACTGGTCTGAACACGTGTCTGTGCAGCCGTCAAACACTCACAACAGCACAGCAGCACGTCTGTGAGTCACAATAATGAGACCAGCCCCACACTGAGCTGCACAGTCTGAGCTCAGGGGTAAATGGTCATGGTCACATCTTTATACAGCGCTTTTCCACCTTCAAGGCACCCAAAGCGCTTTACAACAAGGAACCACTCACCCATTCACACACGCATTCACACACCAGTGTGCGCGGTGGTGCACGAGGTGGGTTAAGTGTCTTGCCCAAGGACACAACGGCAGCATTCATCTGTGGGAGTACCAACCAACCTGTGGGTCAGTGGATCTGACCGCTCAACCACTGATGTTTCTTATGTCAAGAACCTATCTTATGCCAACCTAATTATTTAATACAATAAGTTTATGAGCAGAGTTTTGTTGTTATGGTAACAACAACTAGCATGCTAACATGTACTTCTCATTATTAGACAATAAAACGCTTTATAATCATAAGTGAGAGGGGATATTTCTTTAAAGCCACTTAACAAGTCTAGGCTTATCCTTAAATCCTGAGATGCGTGAAAAGTCCCTCAGTCGTCCAGGTAGAATCCATGATAAAAGGAGAAGTTCAATTTGAAAAGGCTCCGCGAACGAAATAGGGGATTAGGGGGGATCGTTCTCAGTGCCTTTTCAGTGAAGGACGCGCCTCCTGGCAGTGAGATATAAGCAGTGTCTAACCAGCACAATAACCAGAGCCTTAAATCCTGAGCTAAAACTATTGTCTCCAGTTTAAGCCTCAAGTCAGGCCTGAGGTTTAAGATGACCTTGTGCAAACTCCCGCTGACTCTGAGAAAGCCAGGTCAATGAAAATGGTCTAAAAAGTCAGTGCTTATGTTTTATATGAATATGATTTTATTTTCATCAGAGGAACAAGGAGAAAGACTAATCCGCCTATTGCTCAAATGTGCAGTTTTTACCGTAACCATAGTTGTGATAAATAGGCCATACCTCATGTGAGAGCTCAGAACCTCCAGAATTCCCTCCCTGAGCTGCAGAGGCTGCACTAGCACTGATTCAGGATTGGTGCAAGTGCTGGGGTTTAGGTAGTGACCATTCAGATCAGACAGAGACATTTCAGCATTGAAACTTGATTTGACCTTGTAATTACCTTGTATGTGAGGACACAGATAGGTGTGTTATGAAATGTAATCAATGTCTTCAAAGGGTTCCTTGGTTCATGTGTATGTGTTTTCATTTTTCCCCTTGTCCTTTTCATTTTTGCCCATGTCCTGCACCTGCATGTCAAGAGGTAATATAGGACTAACCAGGGATAAAGGAAAAGTAACGTTTTTTTACAATCTGAGCCTTCTTTCGGTAATAAATCAAGTTGTTTTACTCACCCATAGCACTTTAGTGTCATATGGAGCACTTCCAGAGATGTTTTAGATTTGCGGTTAGTCTAGCGCAACTTCTAGCCATAGCTCGGGGCATATAATATATTCCCCAAGCATGTAATATGCCCCGTGCGGGCTCCAAATAGCACAAACTTTAGCACTTTTCAAATCATAGAAGCCCGATATCTTAGTCTACGATTGCGTTTGAAGCAAAAGTGGCCTGTAATCCGAGATTTATCCATAGTTTACAGCTTTGCGTTTCATGTTTGGGTCCCGGGAGCTGAGAGCACAGTCCGCACATGCGCACTGGCGTCCTCATCTACTCGAAACTATGGCTAAATCTCGGATTACAGGCCACTTTTGCTTCAAACGAAATCGTAGATTAAGATATCGGGCTTCTATGATTTGAAAAGTGCTAAAGTTTGTGTTATTTGGAGACCGCAAAGTAATGCCCCGAGCACTCAAGTTAACGGATACGCTACAACATAACTTCTACGAAACTGCTCCAATTGACACCAAACTGCTATGGGTGAGTAAAACTACTTGTTTTATTGCCGAAAGAAGGCTCAGATTGTAAAAAAACATTACTTTTCCTTTAAGTGCAGCACTTTTCTACTTTCTTTTTCTACTGAAAATCCATTTTAATTCAAATGTGTTTATATACATGCTTATTTATATGCATGAACCTGATTTTTTTTCCACGTATTTGAGCAAAATGTGTGAACAGCTCTTGAGGTCAAAGTAAGTCTGTTGTACACTGACTGCAATTACAATTTTATTGTCTGATAATCAGGAAATGTGTGTTAGTTGTTATCTATAATGTTCAGAATGTAGTTCAATTTTTCATTGTTGTATGTAACATGTGTATTGTATGTTTTGTGTTCCAGTGCTCAGAGGTGTGTGGCGGTGGGCAGCAGCAGAGGATGGTCACCTGTCCAGAGAAGGACCAGTGTGACCCAGACCATGAGCCAGAGCACATCCAGAGGTGTAACAGTCAGCCGTGTGCACAGTGGCTCACAGGCTCCTGGGGGCAGGTACAGCAACGTTTTATTAGAATAAAAGAGAATTTCACTCCTAGAGGCAAAGTGAGGTGGGCACTTGTCATTTTCATATGGGGTCATTTAATATAAAAAAAAAAAAAAGAATGAAAACCCATCAACTGTGGACGTGGTGGGGCCAGACAAACATTAGAGCAGAGGTCTTCAACAGGGGGGTCACGACCCCTAGGGGGGTCGTGGAGGTACTGCAGGGGGGTCGCGAAATCTTTTGATTTCACTTTAAAATAATATAATTTTATATTTTATAGTGCAAAATACAGTATTAACCTGTGTATTATTTCCTTGTATTGGATGTACCATAACAGAGTAACAATGTTTATACATGACACTAAGCTCAATTTAATATAAAACACAATTCTATGCCGTATATATAGTAGGGGGTCCCTGGCCCAGTTCGCCATCTGTTTGGGGGTCCCTGGCCTGAAAAACGTTGAAGACCCCTGCATTAGATAATGACGCTACCTTGTTATCTATTGGCTGTTATGTTGTCAGTCAAATTCCCTACGTTTCTAGTGTAACTGACTTGCCGGCGCTCTGAGATTATGTGTTTTACGTACACCTCTCACACATTCCACAGACGCAAGACCCTGTTTAATCAACCAATGCAGCGGTTCTTAGTGGCTTTTTCCAACTGTAGCTCGTCGCAGTTTGCACAAAGTTTATTCCAATGGCAGACAAATACCAGTTAGCCTCAAAAGAAAGTCAGTTTTTGAGGTCGCTGAAAGAAAAAGAGAAGGGGAAAAGGAGCGAAGCTAAACTAAGGTGATTCTCTGAGATTCTTTCTAGCGATTCTAGCGAGAAATACTTTGCATTGTGAGTTTAACTTTAGATTTGAACGGTCTTACTGCAAGATATCAATTTTAAACATGCAAAATAAATCACGATTAATCGCGATTAACTATGAAATTTCTGAGATTAGTTGTGATCAAGAAAATTAATCGTTTGACAGCCCTAATATATATATATATATATATATATATATATATATACAGTGAACCCTCGCTGTATCGCGGTTCACTGTTCGCGGCCTCGCTGTTTCGCGGATTTTTTTTTCCAATTTTTATTTTTTATTTTTTTCAATTTTTTTTATAGTGTAACTTTTTTTTACAGTGTAACATTCTGTCCTGCGCCCTGATTAGCTAAGAGACTAGACCAGGACTAAACCAGGTCTAAAGCAGGTCTAAACCAGGACTAAACCAGGTCTAAACCAGGACTAAACCAGGTCTAGACCAGGGATGGTAGGGACAGAGTCTCTGATGTCCTTCACGAGAGCGCCTGGGTGACAGGAGGTGTGGCCTTTGTTTACTTGCACGAGCCATGGAAGAGAGTGCGAGCCGGACCATGGAAGAGCCAAGAATCAACATGGACGGGCCGGGGGAGCCGCAGCGGGGAGAGCCGCATTCAAGGGAGCCGCAGCGGGGGGAGGACACTCGCGCGCACAGAGGAGACAGTGGCTCTTCCCCGTCACGCCGAGAGGACGAACCCGACCCCGTCCTAGAGAGCTGTGGAGTATTGGCGACGCATTGATAGCGGTCTGATTTTGGAGCCGGGGTGAAATGCAACCAACTCTTGTGAGCGCAGGTTGGTCTTACCTGGTCTTGTGGTGCTCAGAGGCGTCTGTTAGCGGTTTGGCACTGTTAGCATTGGCTTGAGTCTTGCCCAAAATGATATCCAGGTCGCTTTCCACTCGACTTTCGCACATGGCATGGATATGTGGTACCAAAACAAACACACGTGTCCGCGCGCACGTGTCCGCGCGCACGTGTCCGCGCGCACGTGTCCGCGCGCACGTGTCCGCGTGTCACGTGCCCCCTCCCCCCCCCACCCCCCCCCACTATTAATATATTTTAATGAAAATCTACAAAAGTTTGAGTGTTTAAACAAGAGAAAAATGTGAGAAAATGTTAATACCAGTCTCAGAAAGGTGTATAATGTGTCTGGTGAAGCGTTTTCAGCCTTAAAACATGTAGAATAATTGTAAAATATAAAATTGTCCTCAGTGAAATCCGCGAAGATTTCACTGATTGCGGGCTATTTCTGGAACCTAACCCCCGCGATAAACGAGGGTTCACTGTATATATATAATTGTCTGTCTCAACAGGTGACAGAAATTTTTCTTTGAAAAGACAAAACACATCACAATAAAAAAAACAGCAGTGGTCTGAGTTCATCTGGTGGAGTTCAGAGTGGCAATAGGATTTGGAATGGCAATAATATTTGTGGCCACTTCACCCACATTGCCCAGTATGAAAGTGGAGTGTGTGTTGGAGGTGGTCGGGGGGGCCGATGGCGCAGATTGGCAGCCTTGCTTCCGTCTGTCTGCCCCAGGGCAGCTGAGGCTACAAAAGTCACTTACCACCACCAAGTGTGGAGTGAATGAACAATGAACTGTAAAGCGCTTTGGATATCATGAAAGGTGCTGTATAAATGCAATGAATTATTATTATTATTATCCATCCATCTTCTTCTGCTTCTCCATTTCTGGGTCGCAGGGGCAGCAGATCTGCCGCAGATCTGCAGCTCTGCCGACAGAACACAATGCACCAGCCCCCATAGATTATTATTATTATTATTATTATTATTATTATTATTATTATTATTATTATTATTATGAATAATAATAATAATAATAATAATAATAATAATTAAGTATTTTTTGTATTTGTAGTGCTTGTCTGATGCTAACAGTGTGAAGGAGTTATGGAGTGGGTGGGAGGAGTCCTCAGTAATGTGAGTATGGGAAGCCGTTTTAACATTTAAATGCCAGGCTGGATATGTATCACTTATTCAGTATTGCCTAGTCAAAAAGAAAATTTCAGATATCCACAAAGACATTCTACCCAGGGCAAATGACGTCACTTTTGCCATTCATTTGTATGGGGCTCATCATTATGGATATCCACAATTCAGTTTAGATATCCACTGTGTGAATTACGGATATCTGCAACTGAATTATAGATATCTGTAATTCCTGTTTGAGATATCTACAATTTGATTTTGACTAGTCATAACTCTAGTTCAAAATATCTTTAATTCACCTCAATTCAAGATATCTTTATGTTCCTTTTCAGATGTCTTAAATTAAGTTTTGATTAGGCGAAATTAAGTTGTAGATATCTGTAACTTGAATTACGACTAGTCAAAATGATGTTGTAGATATCTCAAACTGGAGTTAGGGATAGTCATAATGTAATTGTAGATATCTATTATCAAGTTATAGATATATGGAGATATCTGAACTTGGAGATATCTGTAACATTCATTCTGCCTAGTCAAAATATAATTACAGATATTTTGAATTGGAGTTTTGACTCGGTGAAATGACGTTGCAGATGTCTGTATGGAAATGATCTTCACTTTTGGCGGGAGCGGTATTTTCACATGGCACCTGTCGGCTGTTAATGGAAAGTTAATTTATCATTATCTTAGGGTCGTTTTGAGTGAAAATCGTTGAAAATTATATTAACGACAAAAACTAATTTTAACACTGTCGGTTGTTTAGCTTTTTGGACGGATTGGTGCACTGCTCATAGCTCGAGACAACGTGGTGCTTCCTCTGTCATGACGTCATAATGCCGTTTGAGATCTTTAAAGGAAAATTAACATTTTTTTTTACAATCTGAGCCTTCTTTCGGCAATAAAACAAGTAGTTTTACTCACCCATAGCAGTTTGGTGTCAATTGGAGCAGTATTGCAGAACTTATGTTGAGCCGTTCTGTTCTACTAATGATCCCGTATCCGTTAGCGTGAGTGCTCGGGGCACTGATTTGCGGTGTCCAAATAACACAAACTTTAGCACTTTTCAAATCACAGAAGATCGCTGTGTCAGGGTAGACTTTTAGTAGATTCCAAAACGGCCTGAAACCCGATATCGCAACAGAAAAGTAAAGTTCAGAGCGGTGTTAGCTTCTTTCGGACTAGCAGTGTTTACAAAACAGCTGAGTTCACGCATGCGCACTGTCCTCTCTGATGACGTCATCAAATGAAACTATAGCTGGATATCGGGTTTCAGGCCGTTTTGGAATCCACTAAAAGTCTACCCTGACACAGCGATCTTCTGTGATTTGAAAAGTGCTAAAGTTTGTGTTATTTGGAGAGCGCAAAGTAATGCCCCGAGCATATGATACAAGCACCATGTTAACGGATACGGGATCATTAGTAGAACAGAACGGCTCCAACATAACTTCTGCGATACCACTCCAATTGACACCAAACTGCTATGGGTGAGTAAAACTACTTGTTTTATTGCCGAAAGAAGGCTCAGATTGTAAAAAAAAACGTTACTTTTCCTTTAACTTTCGATCTGCCTAGTCAAAACTGAATAACAGATATCTGCACTTGTCATTTATGATGTGTGATGAGTTGAATGTCATTTTCAATGATGTAATTGCAGATATCTGTAATTCCATTTTGCCTAGTCAAAACTGAATTGCAGATATCTCTTAACTGTCGTTTCGTCTAGTTAAAATTACGTTACAGATATCTCAAATGACAATTCCCACTAACCAGAAACTTAAGTCTTTAAATGTTAAATGTTAAAACGGCTTGCCATATGTGAGTAGCCTTTCTCACCACTGAGTGACTGTGGAGTTCTGACAGAGGTCTGGATTCTGTTTGTGATTATGCCTAATTTATGATCCAGTACAGACGCTCCTCAACCTTCTGAACGGCCGTTTGTTTGTTGAATTTGTTATAGGGCATTCTTTAGAAGGGAATGTATGTTTAAGGCTTGTATAAGTAATCTATATGGATTTGTACTGCATTTAAATAACACTAAATAGTAACAAAACAATATGCTTTTTAAAAATATGGAAAACTAATGAGATAAAAAGAAGAGAGAGACACAGAGGCAGACGCAGTAGACACAGCTGAGAGAGAGAGCGAGCCAGCCAGCGAGTGAGCAAGAGCGCGTGTGTGTGTGTGTATGAATGTATGTGTGATCGTACCGATCGTCGAACGGTTCATGTTGTATACGCGTGCCACATTCACCATCGTCTCACCAGCATCAAGTTTCTTTATTATCACCACCTTCTTTTCAAATGAGATGGCTTGCCGCTTTTTCACATTTCCACTTTCACTTTTCGTTTTCACCAACCATATTGGATTACGGATGCAAGATACAACAACGTCTGAAGTACGTCTGAACACTTGGGTAGTTTCAACTGAGTGGGCGTGATGGTTGGGGGATGCTGGGCACACGATCGCAGCGCCCTGCCTGTGCATCAGCGGCGGAAATTAGCACTACGTACTGTACTTGGAAGTCGGAATAGGCGCTAAATACAAAAACTCACTTGCGTACAGCACTCTTGCCCAAACATTTAACTTTTTAAATTTTCGACCCTGTTCGTAACTCCGAATGTTCGTAAGTCGAATGTTTGTATGTAGAGGAGCGTCTGTAGTTTGAATTTTTATTTTTATTGTCAAGTATTGGCTAGTACTGGCTAAACTATTGTTAAAATGTCCTTATGTACATGAAATGATCTGAGATTCCTGCTGTGCTTTTTTGTACACTTCCTCATCCTTTAAACAGCACACGGACTGTGTGCTGTTTAAAGGATGAGGAAGTGTCACTTTTAGTCTCAAGGTATTTAAAGGTCCCATGGCATGAAATTATCAGTTTCTGAAGTTTTTGAACGTTAATATGAGCTCCCCTACCCTGTTTAAGGGCCCCCTCTTGGATAAAAGTTGCGAAATGTGTAAACCGAGCAATTGCGATCCTTTTCCACGTTTGAAAAAAGGACCGCCCAAACGGGCGAGTTTGAACAAGCTCCCCTTATGACGGCATGAGGGGAAAGGTTTCCACCCTCTGTCCATCCCCGTCTCTGGAAATCCCGCCCAGAGAATTTGGACCAGCCCTTCCACAAAAGAGCTACGAGCTACGACCTACTAACTGCTAGCTGCGGTTTGTTTTTCCTGGAGAGACGTGAAGGCTCCGAAACGAGAGAAGCACGGCATCTGCTCTGTCCCTGGATGTGATGATGAAGAAAAGAGTATGTTTTAGCGCCTTCATCCGAGCCTCTGAAACAGCAGTGGTTTAATTTTATTTTCTGTGGAAATGTGCCGACACGTATGCCTAAAACATTGTATGCCTGCGCCAAAGTACAGAACTGGAATTACAAATCGACTGAAACTGAAGCCTGGGTCAGTACCAACTTTCCATGCCGCATCAGCTACAGACGCTGAACAAGTAAGTCAACTATAAAACTACATAATTTTGTGACTGTGCTGTATTTGGTTGCCTGGCTTGTTACCGGTAGAATGTGTTGCGTTAGCTGTGCAGCTAACAGCGATGAACTTGATTAGCAGGCTAGTCTGTCCTACAAAGCCAAAAGCAATAACTGCATACTCTGTCAAATTGAGTTCAGACTGGAAATGGACTTTATAACACCAACGTTGTCTTGTGACTAAATCTCTTGCCTCTACATAAAAGCATCACCACTATTATAGTGTGGCAAGCCTGTTATCGGCAAAGTGCCTTTTGTCACCCAAGTGTGTAACTGTTACACTTAAAATGAGGCTTTACCCCGTGAAAATAGACAAATTCATCTTTTGTAAACCTTTGATTTTAGCGCGTAAACTTATAACATTTTATTTTGAATATTATGCAGTAGTTCTAGCATTTTACTGATGAGATGTGCCTTAATTCTTCCTAAATCTGCATAGGCCCACTAATGTTTCCTCCTCACACCTCATTCAAATCGGTGAGCTGTTAGCAGGTGACTGCAGGTTTGTTGCATTTGTAATGAGATAAATAATACGTTTTTGAGGTGTATAAAATATACAGTGTGTAACCAAATAAATGATGTAATTTCATAATGGGTATATTGAAGTACAGTGGTACCTCACCATACGAAATTAATTCGTTCCAGAAGTGGTTTCGTAACGTGAATTTTTCGTAAGTTGAGTAGCTATTTCAATGGAAAAAGCCTGATTCGTTCCAAGGCCCCGTTCCAAGTTTTTTTTTATAGTGTAACTTTTTTTATAGTGTAACATTGTGTTCTGCGTAGAGACTGGAGACCCAGGACTAAACGTGGACTATACCAGGTCTAGACCAAGGTCTAAACCTGGACTAAACCTGGACTAAACCAGGACTAGACCAGGTAGATTAAAGGGCCGCGTGCGGGTCTATTTCCTGGTTTCGTTTCGAGTCACGGCTGAGGCGAGCAGCGAGGGGGACCGCATGCAGTCTGAGCGCATGAACGAGACCCGTGCTCAAACCGTGCCTCCTCTAGACCTCCTCTAGACCTGGTCTAGACCAGGTTGCATGCGTTCGTTCATGCGCTCAGACTGCGTGCGCTCCCCCTCGCTGCTCGCCTCAGCCGTGACTCGAAACGAAACCAGGAAATAGACCCGCACGCGGCGCTTTAATCCACCTGGTCTAGTCCTGGTTTAGTCCAGGTTTAGTCCTGGTTTAGTCCAGGTTTAGTCCTGGTCCAGTCCTGGTTTAGTCCAGGTCTAGACCTGCTGGCAGCCCCGCGCCGGGTCATGCTGCACTATCACACGTGTCTGCGCGCAGTTTTCTCCCCCCTCCCCCTTCCCCCCACACTTCACTATTAATAATTTTGTTGAAAATCTATGAAAGTTTGAGTGTTTAAACGAGAGACAAATGTGAGAAAAGTTTAAATCCAGTCTGAGAAAAGCGTATAATGTGTGTGGCTGAGCGCGCATTATTTGAATTTTTGAGATTTCGCGTTTCGTAACTTGAATTTTCTTTCGTATCTAGAGACCAAAATTTACCGTGAAGGCGTTTCGTAACTTGAAATTTTCGTTTGTTGGGTCTTTCGTAAGGTGAGGTACCACTGTATTAATGTTGTTCACTACACATTGTTATTACTTACAACTTGCACCTGGAGTATACACAAAGTAATAAATGGAGTACTAATGTGTCATTGTTGTCTCTACACAGACCAGCAAATCAACTCTGACTGGATGCGTAGGACCACACAAGCTGGAATAACGACCCAGATTCTGCATCCCAGGAACCCCCAGCACCAACTCACAATGAGTAATAGGAGAGATGCCTGTAACGGCTGGACAATCAAAATGATATTTAGTTTTGCAAAGATTATCAGTAGTTTGTGGTTTGTTCTGCAAATATTCCTATGTTCCTATGGATCATATTCAATGCTTATGGCCTATCAATTTTCAAAGTTTTTTCCCCTGTGATGTAAATAAATCTTTACACTGGCTACACCATTGAATGAAAAGGCACAAAGCTCTAGAATTAATTGTCAACAGTTTATTTATTCTTTTTTTAACTTCTAAAAAAAAAAAAAAAAAGTACTGATGTATAAGGATAGTAAAGGACTATAGTAAAGGACTCAATAGTAAAGGACCATAGTCAGTTCTGTATATTTGGCCAGCATTTTGCAGAGAGTACATGTTGAGGCACGTTGAGGATATCAATAACCCCATTACTCTGTGTACTGTATCCCAAATTTGATCAAAGCCTTATATTTGCGATATTAAGTGCATGTAAACACAGTCACATAGTCAAGTCATTAGGCTCCGAAAAGTTATTACCCCACCAGCGTTGATAAATTACGTATTTAATAGCATGACGGTGTTCTTCCTCAGAGCAACATGAAAAGCTAACAGAGGCTATGCTGGCTACATGCTAACCGTAACAGTATACATAAACAAGCTAAAGAAAATATTGATTCCAGACATAACATTTCAAACTAATCATTCGGTGACGTACTGCTGAAACCGCTGAGTTGCAACTTTCTTCGCCTTCGGGATCAGACTCTGGCTCGTACTGAAAAGTTTTTTACAACTTTTCGTCGCTACAGACACGGAACACAGAACAGCGCTAAACACGGAAACAGGGACCGTATTTGGCCACACCCACACCCGCCTACACTGGCCCATCTCTATCCTTCTCATTTGCATTCAAGCAACACGCCCAGAATGGACCGTTCAAAGCCACATTATGCATAGGGCTGCCTCCTAGAGGCTCTATCATGCACCAAGGCTTGATTTGGAGAAGAAGGATTCACATACAATATTAGAGAACCACTAAGGCTGCCATCAAGAATTACCATCAAGAATTACCATCAAGAATTACCATCAAGAATTACCATCAAGAATTACCATGTCATGGGATGTTTAAACTACACCGACTGCTCCACCTGCTGGCCCTGTATGGTGAGAGGCTGATCCAGAGCAGATGGGAGGTGTGCTATGGGCCCACAGCACAGTTCTTTAATCTTGGAGATGCATATTTCAGCAGTGTCAACCCTGTCCTGGTGCACCAAATGTTATTGGTTTATATGGAAAACAGGAGGGGAGACAGGACACGGCCCTGTGGAAGTCCTGTATTTAAATCAGTGTGCTTGATGAAGCTGGAGACAAAAGAGGCAGTGTAGCAGTGTACAGTGTTGAAAGCAGAAGAAGAATCCATGAATAAAATAAAATCTGGTGTATGGTCAGCCATAGTCCATATGCTCAATGACAGAGTTCAGAAGAGTGCTCGCATTGCCCTATAGGCAAACTGGACAGGATCCAGTTTATTCTGTAGCATTCCTGTCAGCTGATTATCAGGGCCATTTGTCTGTAGTCCTTTGGATCTCTGGTATGTGTGTTTTTTAGGGATTGAAATCACTGTGGATTCCTTCCTCAGGTCAGGGACACAGCTGCAGTTGAGGAGGAGCTGGAACAGCTTGGTGAACACCCCAACAAAATCCTCAACAACCCTCATCCAAAAACATGCCTGAAGAGGTTTTAGATGTCATCCATGCATGTTTGAGAAGTCTAGCGATCTTTTCTGGGCCCTATTCAAGCCCTCCTTACAGTTAACTGTAAGATTCTGTGCAAAGCTCCACCCACAAGCCTACATCAACCATGCTTCCACACAACATTTCTCCACAAATATACAAAAACATAATACAAAACTGTACACAGCAACTTCACAAACCTGATGTGATGTGCAGGAGTTTCATGAGTGGGATTCAAACTTTTTGTTGTGATAATTAGCTCTGAATTCACACATTCACACATGTTTAACACACAAATACTGCACACTCTCAAATGGAAACCACCTTGTGATGTCATGTGGTAATACAGGAAGTTCTCCACTGTGCTTCCATACAACTTGATGCACCTTCACTAGAATCATTTGGATAATTTCAGGCCTGGAATTGCTGATATCTACTGAATTAAAGATAAAAGGTAGCTGTCAACTTGAAAGCTACCACTACATGACATCAGAAGGTGAAACAGAACACTAATAAACCAGGATTACTGAAATATGTGTCAAGGAAACAAAGCACAAATCCATAATGTTTTTGAGGAGGTAATAGCATTATAACGTGGCTTAAAGTACCAAAAAATAGCAAATCTTCAGCTCCTTGACTTCCTTCTTCTTTCTGCTCTTGCCCCATATAAATCCTTATAATCTAAATAAATTCACTTAAAGGGACAGTGTGTAAGATTTTTACCCGTTAATTACTGAAATTGAAGATACCCATTCAAAAATAGTTTTCCAAGCCTTTTCACTTCCATCATGAAATCAAAGTGTTCTTTTGGACTTAGATATAGTCACATAAAAGGGGGATCTTCCCCATGCATAGGCAGCCATTTTGAATACGAGAGCCGCAGAAGGACATTTGGGCTCCGCCTTTGCCTTCAGCAAGGCTCGTGGTTTTGGGTAAACACACAAGCATGCTGCCGGATCAGACGTCGTAATGGATCTAACACGTGTTTTGGACTAAATTGTTTTACTGGATTTTATTCGCTGGATCCTTACGGACAAATTGAGAGCAAGTTTATGGTGAAATACAGAGTTTGACCTGTGCAAAGCATTCTAAGGTAAGCTAACCTCGTTTTGTGCTTTTCCGTATAAAAGCCCCATGTGCTCGGGGAGTGATTGTTTTGCAGGGAAATGAATTGCATAGTCAAAAAGAGGAGACTGTAAGGTTTCATTTGATGTGTAGAGTGTCATGGTACATGATCGGGAATGTGTGTTTTCATGAGAAAAGGAAAAAAAAAAACGGGACCGCATTTTATCTATACAGTAGCGGCGCGCGGCTCGTGCACGGGTCCCTCGAGGTCTGCCGTAGCTAAAACAGAAAGTGCAATAGCACCATCCACCTATGCGCCACGAATCCTACACACTGGGGCTTTAACGACAAAATGATTGCCAACACTGCTGTATTTCACATCTCCAGAGCATGCTTGGAATTCAAAGGTACATCTGAATATACACACAGTTCCTCACATCCATATCCCAGATTAGAACTCCTATTCTTTTCCAGAACCTCCCATAATAAGGCGTGTTGAGCTCTGCATGAGTCCAGTGTGGATAGAGGTGATAGAAAAAGCTCTTCTTTCTCATCCGACCTCTCTGCATTGCAAATCCTCCAGCTCATCTGGAGCAGCATATAGTGCTGTATATAGGCCCTGTGGATAGGCCCCCTACTGGCCACCACCCACACACACACATGGGCCTGACACCTGACCATCACCGTAAATGTACCTTTCTCTTTCTGTTACCTGGTTCCTGCTGTAAAACTGAATCACTTTTATTTCACTTTTTAAATTCTCAAAATGTGCGCATTTGGATCCCTGCTATTTCATAATTATACTAGCACATGGGTATTTTACTTCTTTGGGGTATTTACTTCAACAAAAGCAGCATATTAACATGTTTTTATTAAGTTTCAGTTTTGTATTCAGTTTTCTGAGTTCCATCTCTATTTGCTTCCTGTGCTCCCCCTTCAAAGCGCTCACCACACAATCCGATAATGAAACTACTGCATAACACATCAGGATTGTTAAGCCGTATTGTATTGTTTTGTTTTGTATTACGTTTTGTATATTTATAGAGAATTGTCATGTGGGAGCATGGGTGACGTAGGCTTGTGGGCCGAGCGTTGCACAGAATCTTACTGCTAAATATAATACCATATGTTTCCACCATCAATGGTTGATTCTGCTTTTAAGATTTGGAACAACAAGGGGTTGCGAATGTTTAAAGATATATTTATTGATGGAGTATTTGCATCATTCGCACAACTGACTGAACTTTTTAATATTCCTCAGACGCACTTTTTTCGTTACCTACAAATTCGTAATTTCACGAGCAACAGATATCCATCCTTTCCCAACCTGCCAGAAGATACAACCTTAGATGACATCCTGGATACAAAAACTCACAAAAAGGGGACTATTAGAGTCATTTACAACATTCTCTTGAATTTACAGTCTCCGGCTCTCACTGTTATAAAATCACACTGGGAAAAAGATTTAGCATTGATCATATCTGATGACCTCTGGGGAGCCATCCTTCACAGAGTGCACTCCTCTTCGATTTGTGCCAGACATGGGCTTCTCCAATTTAAAGTTCTTCATCGGTTGCATCTTTCTAAGGAAAAATGAGCCAAATTCTATCCAGACACAGACCCACTATGTAATCGCTGTAAATCTGATACTGGCTCACTTATTCATACTTTTTGGTCATGTCCTCATCTTAATACTTATTGGACATCAATGTTTCATATACTGTCTGAGGCATATAAAATCAAAATCGCCCCTACTGCTCTGACTGCACTCTTTGGTGTGTTGCCCCCTGGTGTATCCTTTACGGAGCACTGTTCTCGTGCTGTGGCTTTTGCCTCTTTGGTGGCACGCCGCCTCATTCTCTTGAGGTGGAAGGAAGAGACCCCTCCCACACATGATCAGTGGATAAATGATCTCATGAGTCTTTTGCACATTGAGAAGATGAGGTGTACACTTGTAGGTTCAACTACAAAATTTGAAATGACATGGCAGCCATTTTTGAAATACATGAACACATATAAAATGAGCATATCTTAGCATGGTTGTGTTGCTTGTTTTTTTTTTTTTTTTGTCACTATCTATCTATTTGCCTTTAAATTACCTGCTGGTTTTTTTATTATAAAATTAGTATTTTTAGTTGCCATATTATTTTTTATTTTATTTTATTTTATTTTATTATTATTTTTTTTTTCTCTGGGGTTACTTTTTTTGAAAAAAAAAATGCAAATATTATATTTGGTACACAGACTTGGTAATTTGCTATTGAATTGTATAAATAAAACTTACAAAAAAAAAATATATATATATAAGGAGGGTTTGAATAGGGCCCGGGAGAGATCGCTAGATTAGTGAAACATGCATGGATGATATTTAAAACCTCTTCAGGCGTGTTTTTGATGAGTGTGCAATGTCATAACATGGTAGAAATGCATACTACCCCCTCTTTAAAGGTACAGTGTGTAGGATTCGTGGCGCATAGGTGGATATCGCTATTCCACTTCCTCTTTTGGCTACGGCAGACCTCGAGGGTCACCCGGGCGCGCCGTACCGCAGACAGCTCGCGTTGTTGCGCGCACCCGGCGCTGTGCGAACTACGATATAAATAAAACGCGGCCCCGCGGTCACTTTTTTTTTTTCTTTTCGCATGAAAACACACATTCCCGATCATGTACCATGACACTCTACACATCAAATGAAACCTTACAGTCTCCTCTTTTTGACTATGCAATTCATTTCCCTGCACAACAATCAGTCCCCGAGCACATGGGGCTTTTATACAGAAAAGCACAAAACGAGGTTAGCTTACCTTTAGAATGCTTTGCACAGGTCAAACTCTGTATTTCACCATAAACTTGCTCTCAATTTGTCCGTAAGGATCCAGCGAATAAAATCCAGTAAAACAATTTAGTCCAAAACATGTGTTAGATCCATTACGACGTCTGATCCGGCAGCATGCTTGTCAAAACCACGAGGCTCCCCCGTTCCCCCCTCCCCTTCCCCTTCTCTCCTCTCCTCCGCTCAGGCAGCGCGCCTGAGGGAGTGGGAGCCGCTGCTAGCCTCCTGCTAGCAGCGGCTGAGCAGCTGCTAGCAGGAGGCTAGGCGAAGGATGAGCCCAAATGTCCTTCTGCGGCTCTCGTATTCAAAATGGCTGCCTCTATATGGGGAAGATCCCCCTTTTATGTGACTATATCTAAGTCCAAAAGAATATTTTGATTTCATGATGGAAGTGAAAAGGCTTGGAAGACAATGTATTTTTGAATGGGTATCTTCAATTTCAGTAATTAATGGGTAAAAATCTTACACACTGTCCCTTTAAACAGGAGTTATATGTATGGGAATTAGAATAATGACACGGTCCTTACAGGGCATAGCAAACAGCTTTCAAAGAATGTTATTGCAACACTGGTGCTGTGAAGTGGTTGGTTGGTTATTGGCATCACAGTAAATAAACTGTTGTAAAGCACTAAACCAAACAGATGAAGTGGATGTGAAGTGACGCTGTTGTGGTTGTGACAGAATCTCATGGAGAAGGAACAAAAGTGCTGCACAAAAGCTTGATTCTTTATCTATCAGTTATAAAAAATGTGGGAGAGCAATACCCTGAGGTCCAAAAGTATGTTTAAAGGTGGGGCAGCTAATGGGGCATTAGCTGTAAGATTTTGTGCAAGGCTCTGCCCACAAACCTACATCACCCATGCTTCCACACGGCAATTCTCCACAAATATACAAATACATGATACAAAACTGTGCACAGCAACTTGACAAACCTGATGTGATTCTTGCTGATTGCGTTGTGATAGCGTTCCTGAAGGGGGAGTGAGTTAGCGCAGAGAAGAACGGGAGGGGGGACTTCAGAGCACCAAAAATGAACCTGAAACTTATAAATTATGTTAATACATTGTTTCGGGTGAATATAGCATTTTTAAAACAATAAAAGGTAACATGGTGATGGAAATATAATACAGTGGGTCCGGAAAGTATTCAGACTCCTTACATTTTTTCACTCTTTGTTATATTGCAGCCATTTGCTAAACTAATTTAAGTTAAAAAAAAATTCTCATGTAAACTCAGCAGCCCATATTGACAGAAGAACACAGAATTGTTGACATTTTTGTAGATTTAGTAAAAAAGAAAAACTGAAATATCACATTGTGATAAATATTCAGACCCTTTACTGTGACACTCATATATTTAACTCTGTCCATTTGTTCTGATCCTCCTTGAGATGTTCTACTCCTTCACTGAAGTCCTGCTGTGTTTGATTAAAATGAGTGGACTTGATTAGGAAAGCCAAGGATTTTTTTTGAAAGCTATAGAGCTCTGGAATGATCCGTGCATTCAGTTTGATTTGTTTGTTATTTATTTTAAAATGTAGTTTAAAATATAGTACATCCGATTCTGTGTATCATGCCTCTCTGAAGTTCATCACAAACTGTAACCCTCGCACACACCACTGTGAACTTTACACACGTGTGGGCTGGCCAGCACTGGACACTCGTAGGCTCACTCATTGGTATATGTTCATTTATAAGGGTATTCAGCGCCTGCTCCCCTCATATCTGTGTGAATATCTTCAACCAAGAGCAACTGGACATTATTCTTTACGCTCTCAGGAAGCACTGCTGCTCACTGTGCCAAGTGTTCGCACAGAAGCTGGTAAAGGGCCGTTCCAGTATTCTGCTCCTACAACTTGGAACAATCTACAAAAAAGACTGGAAACTAAAGGAACTGGTCTCTATAGGACAGTTTAAAATCTTGCTCAAAGGTTTGGAATTGAAATCTATGGTTTGTAAATGTTTTTAATTCTGAAACATTTTATTGCTTGTAATTGCTTAAATTGTTTTTAAATGGTTTGTAATTGTATTGATCTGTGCCGCTGTCTTGGCCAGGACTCCCTTGAAAAAGAGATTATTAATCTCAATGGGACTTTCCTGGTTAAATAAAGGTTAAATAAAAAATAAAAAAATCCTTGGTAAAACTGTAAACACTAACTCATTGTGTTTGTAGTCCTGCAAATGACCAAATAAAAACCCTACTAAAAACATTCTTGACACTGCTGCTGTGTGTGATGTGTGTGTCTTTGGCTCTGACAGTGCTCTGCTTCGTGTGGGGGAGGCCTGCAGCATCGCCTCATCAAATGTGTGGACACGAGAGAGGAGCCGGTGCAGGAACTGGAACCATCTTACTGCAACCAGGAGCCCCAGCCCAACAACACCAGGAAGTGTGCGCTGCAGGAGTGCAAGAGCGCCCCCACTGGTCAGTACAACACACGCGTGGGTAGGATTTATTCAACTACAGGGGGTCCTCGGGTTACGACGTTGATCCGTACTTAAGACGCGTCGTAACCCGAATTTCGTCGTAAGTCGGATTTTGACTTTGATCTTCCAACCAAAGCACCAATAACCTTTCCATCTCAATAATTATACCACTACGCTGCTTGGTTATCACTGCCGCTTTCATAGGAGCAGATCAGAGCCCACATCAGGTACTTCCGCCCACATTGGGGACGCACACGAGGCCGTCTTCTCCGCCCTACAACCACAACAGAGCGTATTCTTCCGCTGTGCGCCACGCGCCGTTCGCATTTGTTTACGTCGCTTACCACGCTAAACCGCATAAGACGGAATGACGCGTAATTTTTTTATCTTTTTTTTAATGGGGGCGCGTTCGTAACCACGAAACGTCGTAAGTCGAGACCGTCGTAACCCGAGGACCCCCTGGACTAGGGGTGGTAAAATATTTTGGTCATACAAGATCTCTGTTGATATATAGAATCTGCTATAAGACTGTGCACGCGTGAGGAAAATGATCTTTTTCCTGACATCTTTATGTTTAGCTTGGGGCTAAAAAGGCTAAAAAAAAAGGGTTAACTTTGCACATCTCTTGACCACTTTCAAAAAACAGAGCTACAATGAAAACAAAAATACAAAATAGTAAAAAAAAAAAAAAGTTAATTAAAAATGTGAAGCCGGAAATTGAATTGAACCACACAATTTAGTCCTTTTAAAATCTTGTCTTGGTCTCGTTCTGTTGGACTCAATTGCTCAAAGAAATTATACTTTTTAGAGTACTTTTCGAGTTGCATACTTGAGTAATATTTTTATTGAAGTACCCTTACATTACCTTCCCACTGTGAGTAAATCTACAAAACAAAAGCTTTATGTGACAATATGAAATGATTTGAACATTTGTGTTTCTTGATAAAAGGAGAAGTTCAATTTGTCAACTGGACAAAGTTTGTTTGGTTGAAGACGTTTCGCCGCTCATCCGAGAGGCTTCAGTTCTGAACTGAAGAACTGAAGAAGTCTCTCGGATGAGCGGCGAAACGTCTTCAACCAAACAAACTTTGTCCAGTTGACAAATTGAACTTCTCCTTTTATCATGGATTCTACCTGGACGACTGAGGGACTTTTCCCATTTGTGCTTCTTGCAGCTCCTTCAGATATGATTTAGTTTGTTTTATTTAGTTGTATTAATAGATGCAAATGTCAGTAATACTAAAATAAGGCCATCAAAATGCAGACATGAAAAGGCTGGGTCTCCGGAGGTTCACAGGTTCTTTGTGGACTGGACAGTGGAGGCATGGAGGCCTTCTGAAGCTCCTCATTCAGAGCTCAGTATTATTATGCACGTATACGTTTCCCTGTTCTTTTGTCCTCTCTTCACCTGTCAGTCAAAAGCCAGTGTCTCACGTGTACTGTGAAGATGTACAGTGAAGATGTACTCTGGAGGTGTACTGTGGAGATGTATTGTGAAGATGTACTGTGGAGATGTACTGTGGAGATGTACTGTGGAGATGTACTGCCAATGTGCACACAGCCCATTCTCCCTGTTATCCGGATAGATCAGACCACATCTTTCAAGGAAACATTATGCAAAGTGTACCTTTTTGAGCCTTTAACCATGTCAGAATATTGCTCTCTCGTCCAAAATGGAATGCACGATTTGGGAAATATCAAAGCACTGAAATTGTGAGGAGATTTGCGATGTATGTTTGAACTTGTTAGCAGGTTTGTACAGAATAACACAGGAGATTTTGTTTTTGCGAAGTAAATTATGGTACTTCAAAAACTGCAGCCTTTGCGATTTGATAATTGTGTCTGTTAAGATTGTGATTTTGATTAGATTGCAGTTAATCTAGCAGCCAGACCTGGAGTTGTATTCAGCTTCATTCACCCTGGTTTCAGCAATCCTTTGTCTCAGAGAATTTTCCCAGGATTGTTGTGTCACTGGTAGAGACCCTGTGCAGTTTCCATAAATCATCACTAGATTGCATGATTGCATTTTTGCTGTCATTATTTTCTGCTTACATCAACATGTCAGGGGATGTTTGTGATTTGCATAGGTTAGTTTTTTTTCCCCCATTCTAATTCTCACTGCTGCCAGCAGATGGAGCCCAACATGAAATTTCAGTATGGATCACGCCCAAAATGGAAAATGTTTTGTTCTATACATTGTCATTATATTAAGCTACTCAAGAACAGTTTAAAACTGTTTAAAACCATTCACAATACAGATGATACATAATATTTGTTCTTTAAAGATTCTATATGAACCCTCTTTGATTTTATAAACCTTAGTTATTTACTCTGTATAGCATATGCATAAACAGGGCTCTCAAGTCTCATGCATTGAGAGTGTGACACACGCAATTCGACGTGTTCACACGCTCACACGCCACACATGGCATTTCTCACGCTGATTTTTTTTTTTGTGCCTAGAAAATCGGTCTGTGTGGCTCAGTTTATGCAGGCACCGTGCGTTTTCAGCGAAAAAAACTCTCCCCTTCCTCCCCGTCTCGCTCCCCGGAAAAAAATCAGCCAATCAGAAAATAGATTGTTCTGTTGTTGGGCAGACTGTAGAGTGTAGTTTCAGCTGCTAAGCGCACACTGCAGTGATGATAAAACAAACTGAGAACCATCAGGTAATAACTTCATTTATATAACTCTCATTAGTTGCTTTGTAGTTTAAGTTTGCTCTTTAGACAAACATTTACAGCAGGGCTCTCAAGTCTCACGCATTGAGAGAGACAATTCCCCCGCTCCTCGGCAAAAATTGTTCACTCGCACCCATCCCCGCTCCACGCACGACCCCGCTCAAAACTTGAGAGCCCTGCTGTATAAATAAGAAGACAACAAGAGATATCTAGATATCTAGTGCTGTGCAGTTTTTATAGTGATTCTGTCGTTTCTAAGGGTCAGTGATCAGTTTGGATCTTTGTAATGGAGAGGTTTACAGCCAGTCCACTATTTATAATGGCCACAATGAAACAAGTCTGTACTGTTTGTGTTCAGCACGTTAATATTATACTATTTTACCTGATTTAATCAGACCAAATTAAACTGAAAGGAAAAAGAAATTCATATATGATCCATTTTTATGACAAAATAAAATGGTAAAAGTGAAGACCAGTATCTCAGCATTTCTGGTGAAGCACAGACTAGAGGCTTGTTGGCTTCACACAGTTTCCTGGAATAGTGGCATTTGTGTGTTGTTATCGGGGCCAGCTCAGTCCTGATGTCCCCACACTGTCTGAGAAGCTCCCAGGCTCGATGACATTTTGAAGGCCCCTGAGCTCCAGGAGTCTTATCCACATGAGCGTTTGATAAGAGATGAAAAACGTCTTTGTGTGATTTGTTTGTGCTATTCACTGACAGAGGGTCTAACATCCACACACGTGCACTGTAAAGGGGGTGGGCGATATTTACAAAAATCTTTTATTTATTTATTTATTTTGCATTATCTCCATCACAATATTCAGACAATATTTTAAAGAGGGAGTATTTTACTTCTATGGGGTATTAACTGCCAACACATGACATATTTGTTCACCATGTTACCTTTTATTGTTTTGAAAACATGTGGCATCAGAGAGGCTCTGAGATCGGAGGATGTCCTAAAATGAACACCGTATAAGAGACAATACTCTAAGACAGCACAGCACTTCCATGACAGCAGAGACACGTGGAGTCTGTGGCAGGGAATAGAGACCACAGACTACAAGCCAACACAGACTGCTGACAGCTCCACCTTCCTTCCGAATGAGCTAAATGAGTTCTTCGCTCACTTTGAGGTACACAACAGCACCCCGGCACAGAAGACTCCACCCACTCCTGGTGACCAGTGTGAGGAGATCCCTCAGCAGGATCAACACACGCAAAGCTCCGGGACCAGACAACATCCCTAATCGTGTAATGAGTGACCGTGCTGCAGAACTCAGAGTTCTTTACGGACATTTTCAACACATCTCTGAGCCAGGCTGTCATCCCCACATGCCTCAAAACCTCCACCATCATCCCCGTGCCAAAGAAGTCGTCACCATCCAACCTTAACGACTACTGTCCGGTTGAGCTCATCCCCATCCTCAAGAAGGGCTTCAAACAGCTAATCATGCAACACATCAAGACATCTCTCCCCTCCACCCTGGACCCATTTCAATTTGCATACCGGTCTAACCGCTCGACTGATGATGCAATCTCAACAGCCCTCCACTCAGCCCTCACACACCTGGAAACCAGAGACTCATAATAGAATGCTGTTCATTGACTTCAGTTCAGCTTCAACACAACAACTCATACTCAAACTAGACAAGCTGGGGATCAACACCTCGATGTGCAACTGGTTGCTGGATTTCCTGACAGGAAGACCGCAGGCAGTATGGGTCGGCAGCAACACCTCCAGCACCATCATACTGAACACGGGGGCTCCCCAAGGATGTGTGCTGAGCCCCCTCCTCTTCACTCTGCTGACCCACGACTGCACACCATCACACAGCTCCAACCTCGGATAATACAACTGTTGGGTCACATCAGTAACGACGATGAGACTCACTATAGGAGCGAGGTGAGCCACCTGGTCAAGTGGTGCAGTAACAACAACCTCTCCCTGAACGTGGAGAAGACAAAGGAGATTGTCACAGACTTCAGGAGAGCGCACACACAGCACGGTCCCCTCACTATCAATGGGGCTGCTGTGGAGAGAGTAAGCAGCACCAAGTTCCTGGGTGTGTACATCTCTGAGGACCTCTCCTGGTCAAAGAACTCTGCATCACTGGCCAGAAAAAGAGAGCCAGAGCCCCTGCTCCCATCATGCGCACCTTCTACAGAGGCACCATAGAGAGCATCCTCACCAGCTGCATCACTGTGTGGTATGGCACCTGCACCGTGTCCTGCCGAAAAAAGTTACATCGAGTAGTGAGAGCAGCTGAGAGAATCATGGGTGTCTCTCTCCCCTCCCTGCAGGACATCTACTGCACCCGCCTCACCCGCAAAGCCTTCTGCATTGCAGGTGATCCCACCCACCCATCCTACTGCCTCTTCAGTCTGCTGCCATCAGGAAAGAGACTGAGGAGCCTCAGGGCAAAGACCAGCAGACTGAAAGACAGCTTCATCCACCAAGCTGTCAGGATGCTGAACTCCCTGCCCTCCCTCCCCCAATGACACTGCTGCTTAAATGACACTTAAATGACACTAACACTGCTGCTTAAATTACACCATATGAGCTTTATTACGCTACACATTCTGTCTTTTGCGCCGGGTCATGCTGTGCTATCACACACGTGTCCGCGCGCACACTTCTCCGCCCTCCCCCTTCCCCCCACGCTTCACTATTAATACATTTTGTTGAAAATCTATGAAAGTTTGAGTGTTTAAACGAGAGAAAAGTTTAAATCCAGTCTGAGAAAAGCGTATAATGCGTGTGGCTGAGCGCGCATTATTTGAATTTTTGAGATTTCGCGTTTCGTAACTTGAATTTTCTTTCGTATCTAGAGACCAAAATTTAACGTGAAGGCGTTTCGTAACTTGAAATTTTCATTTGTTGGGTCTTTTGTAAGGTGAGGTACCACTGTATGCTAAATAAAGCAAAAGGTACTTATAACAGCGTTCTGAAAAGGTACACACTCAAGGAGGAGTAATTATGCAGTCACGAGGCAAGCTTGTTATACAGAAACGAAAGTTACACAGAAAAAAAAGCTGCACAAACCACTGTCAAATGATAGCTGTAAGCTCTAAACATAATACCACTCATATGCAGACAAGGATACTTACATCTTAAAGACACACTATTATTCAGACAGAACCAGTGCACGTAAGTCAGGCAGCCATATTGACTGAAGTGGCCGTGGCACACTCAATTGTGGCAGTGTGGCACACTGACTTTCTCAATTCAGAGAGTGCACGGTTCGGAGCGTGGTTTGAAGGGGGCTCAGACCGCAGTCAAGACTGTACATACTTGCTCAGCCCTGAGTGCAGTCTGCGGACCACATGGCCGTCTGCGAAATGCTACAGGTCTCGCAACTACGGAAAGCAGCCGCCGACTCCATTTTCTCCCATAGAAGAAGAAGCGTGCGGTGCATGCTGGGATATATGACTGTGCGAAGCGTGCATTTCCATGGAAACAACTGCGGTCTTCGGACCGTGTGTTAACTGTGCATGGGACAAAAACGAAATGGAACAGCAGTTGTCGCGCCGGATGTGACGCACATCTCCTTCAAACCACGCTCCGAACCGTGCACTCTCTGAATTGAGAAACGGCTTTGGTGTGCAAGCGCGCCCCTCTGTTAGTGAAACAAGGTATAGCAAGGAACAACAACTAAACAAAAATATAAACAGGTCTAAATGGGCTCTCTGGAAAAGTCTTTTTCCAGAAGGTGTATGGAGTTTAAAAATACAGTGGAGCACTTTGTGTATTATCACATGACATCATAAGGTGTTTTCTGTTTGAGAGAACTCTAAATATGCAGGGTCTGTGTGCTAAACATGTGTGAATGAAACAAAACACAACTTCGGGTATGTTACATGAAACAAAATTATAACACAAAATAGCGTAATATATTCCTTTAAAATTATAATCAATGTTCAGTGTTTGCATATCCCTAAAACAAATATTGCAATTATATATAGAGTTTTTTTTATTAGGTATTTATCCATCTTTTTAATGTTAGTGGTTCAGTCCATGTGTTTCAGAGTGGTGAAAATGGACTCAGATGCCATAGCAACAAATGAAAATGGTCCATTCATACATCCATTTTCTTCATATATTCATTTTATCCGGGCGGGGTTGCGGGAGCAACACTCTAACCCCGGACACTTCCTCCAGCTTCTCCAGGGGGACCCCAAGGCTGGTCTGGGAACGCCTCCTGGGAACGCCTCTTGGGAGGCGTCCAGGAGGCATCTGGAACAGATGCCCAAGCCACCTCAGCTGACTCCTGTCGATGTAGAGAAACAGCGGCTCTACTCTGAACTCCTCCCGTGTGACTGAACTCCTCACCTCTAAGGGAGTGCCCAGCCAGAGCTCATGACCATAGGTGAGGGTAGGAATGTAGATTGACCGGTAAAATTGAGAGCTTTGCCTTTTGGCTCAGCTCCCTCTTCACCACAACGGTCCGGTACAGTGACTGCATTACTGCCGACGCTGCACTGATTCGCCTGTCAGTCTCACGCTCAATCCTCCGCTCACTCGTAAACAAGACTCCAAGATACACACAAAGGACTCTCCACCTACCCGGAGAGGGCAAGCCATCTTTTTCCAGTCGAGAACCATGGCCTGGGATTTGGACAAGCTGATCCCATCCACTTCACACACGGCGGCAAACCGCCCCAATGCACGTTGGAGGTCCCGGTTCGATGAAGCCATCAGGACAACATCATCTGCAAACATGAGAGATCCTGTGGTCCCCAAACCGGATCCCCTCTGGCCCCTGACAGCACCTAGAAATTCTGTCCATAAATACAATGAACAGAACCGGTGATAAAAGGCAGCCGTGGCGGAGTCTAACATGCACCAGAAACAGGTCTGTCTTACTACCGGCAATGCAAACACAGGTCCTGCTCCGGTCATACAGGGACCAGACAGCCTTTAGCAAAGAGCCCTCCAGTCCCCCTTCTTAAACAGAGGGACCACCACCCCGGTCTGCCAGTCCAGAGGTACTGATCCCAACTGCAACGCGATGTTGCAGAGATGTGTCAGCCAAGACAGCCCCTCTACATCCAGAGACTTAAGATACTTAGGATGGATCTCATCCACCCCCGGAGCTTGACAATCACCTCAGTGACTTCAGTCAGGGTGATGAACGAGCCCACCTCTGAGTCCCCAGCCTATGCTTCCTCCTCAGAAGATGTGACGGCAAGATTGAGGAGATCCTCAAAGTATTCTTTGCACCGTCCAACTACATCCCTAGTCGAGGTCAACAGCCCTTCAACAGCCCTTCACCCACACCATAAACCACACATCGACAGTAGAGACCGAGAACAAAGCCCACTCGGACTCCATGTCCCCAGCCTCCCTCAGAATCTGAGCGAAGCTCAGTCTACTAAGCTACTGTCAACCATACGAAACTATTCAAAATGAAATGTTATATTTATAGGTCAAAAGTCTCTAAATGTCGCTTTTAAACAGCTAGGTGGAAGCCACAAATATGGAGATGTTTGCTAGATTAGACACCAGACACCAGTCTGAAAAATCAGATACTAATCGATATGAAACTAGTAAGGAAATTAGATACACAATTGAGCAGTTATCAATACTAAAAAAGTCACATTCACAGGAGAGAAATGAACCTGAATGTCTTTAGAATAATCTTGAGCTGTATCAGAGCAAGACAAATGTAAAGGTATCTTGTAAATGAGTTTATTGTTTACTATTGTCTTCTGGCTGCAGGGGCTGAGTTTGAAGGATACCTGTTAGACCAATTGCACTGTTTCTTATACCTAGACCCCAACAAGTTACATACTGCAGGGTTAACAGTATATACATCATTTCAAATAATTTTGTATTTGATCATGAAGTTTTTCCCACAATCCAGCAGCATTATTATAAGTTCAGTGTACTTGTTAAAAGTAGTTGCAGAGTTTGGGCAGTGGGCAGTGCTGTTGTCCTTATCTCTGGCTTACAATGAACTTTCTGCTTGTGTAACTGAGTACCGCGCAACTGAAAAGGTCTTTGCAATATGTGACCTTTATATGTACAGTATGTGAATCTGGCAATTGGATTTAAATAGAAATTCACCAGCATCGACTGCATTGTGCTTTTTATACAGCGCTCCATGTGACAGGAGCTCATGTCATTGATATGTGCTCACCCTGACCTGCAGATCAATGTTGGATTGTGCTTAGACAATCCAACATTGATCTGTATAAGTGTCCAAATGTAAGGACAGTGGTTTCTGCAATTCTTACTTACATTCTGTGAAGTACATTATGGACGCTGATGAATGGGGGTTTTTGAGAGGACTTCCTGTTACTGTGGAGATGATCAAGCCTTGTACTCCTGCGCGCTGTGATGTAACAGAGTTCTGAAAGAGTTGATTTTTGTGGTGAAGCTTGTGGCTTAAAAGAGATGGCATTTTGAGAAGTGGTGTTATGAAACAGAAATCATTGTATGTGATTATCAAAATTGTGACCGATGTTTTGTCTGTATTGTGCTCTTTCATATAGTTATACTTTCTAACACCCGTGAATCATTGTGTTATAATTTTGACATTTAAAATCAAAATATTAATCTAAAACAACTTAATAAAAGAAACGTTATAAAAGTGCCCAGTGGGAGCTGACAGAAGTGTGGACTGTGTCTTGTTGGAGCTCTGACATGTGTTGTATGATGAGACTTGCAGCACAGTGGCCTTCTGCATGTGTAATGGAAAAGCTGTTCTGAGTATGTGACCTTTAAACAGAGATAGTCACAATTTACAGTATTGACTGCTTGGTTTCTGTACAGTAGAACATGTGGATATGAAATAATGTCATCCATAACTGCCTTTATGGCTTAGACTATAAAGCAGTGATCACAGCATCACAGCTGTAAGCTAAAATCAGTCTGTCAAGTCAGAGCAGATATTTATTAAGATTAAGACTTTATTGATTTCACACACAGGAGAAATGTCTGCATTTGACCCCTCCTTTTTAAGGAGTAGTGGGCAGCTCATCTTTCAGGCGCCCAGGGCGCAGTACCGTGAAGGGTCTTGCTGAAGGACCCACACTGGCTTGCTCATTGGCGGGGGGGCTTCAAAACCAGGTCCCCCAGGTGAAAGTCACCAGTCACCAGTGACTTAACAGTTGAGCTAACCAGCCAGAAATGCCAGTAAAGCCGGTTATGAATGATGGCATTGGCATCGTGGCATCATCCTGAGTGTATACCTCAGTGTGTGTGTGTGTGTGTGTGTGTGTGTGTGTGTGTGTGTGTGTGTGTGTGAGATGGTCTGAGGGGCTGATGGTGCAGACTGGCAGCCTCGCTTCCATCAGTCTGCCACAGGGTAGCTGTGGCTACAATATGGAGTGAATGAATAATGCTCTGTCAGGCATCTTTGTGGCATATGAATCTTTCTTCTTTGCTTTCTTACTTACCCCTGTTGCCCTGGCACACACAAAGCAGCTGTCAGCACTCCGCCCCCCATCACACTCTCACACATTATTTCAGAACTCAGACAGCAACAGACGTCACTAGGATGCTTTATTCATAGACTGGTATTGATTTGAACCTCATTTATATTGGTTCATTCTCACCAACTCATTCATGCTCCTTATCACAACTATGGATTGAGTCTGTATTTCATTACATAAACATTAAAAACTATCAAACTTAAGGATTCGAAAGCCTGAAGAGTACATTAATAGGACCTTGAATATTGCTGTCTCTATTGATTTTTATTGATCACTTTTATAGTAAGAAATATATTTCACATGTATTTTGTGTACGTGCAGTTTTTCCATTCATACACATGAGGTTTGAGAGATCTGTCCTTTGTCAGAGTGCATCATGTTGATTTTCTATCTGATCGTGCACCACAAGAGAGCTGATCGAGTGATTCATGAATGTAGCTGTAGCCTATAACCTCTAGTGAAAAATAATTTCATTTTTGGACAGACTCGACAAGAGGCAAATGCGCTGAGGTAACTGAATGTGTCAGAAGAGCTGGACGTGTGCAAAGGTGGATATGAGACTCTGAGTGTGGTTAAAGTGGAACTACCACAACTTTTTTATTACTACTCTGTGTATAAGGTCTTTTAATCGTTTTATCTACTGTTTCTAGTCTTTTTTTGGGAACTGTAGTTGACTGTGTATCCTTAATAGCTCTGGTCAGCAAGTACAGTTCAAGATTTTATTTGGAGTTTGTTAGGCAGGGATTTGGAGTAGTATATTTTTCCAAATCGCTCTACAATTTGGTGCATTATTCATTCATTCCATACTCAGGGGTGGCCTGACGGAGGCAAGGCTGCCAATCTGCTCCATCGGTTTGTTCGTCCACCACCAACACTCACGCTCACATCACATTCATACTAGGCAATTAGTGTGGTAAATGACAGCGCTAAAGAATACGTTTAAAGTCATAATGAAACCCTTAACATAAATCATCTGGAGAATAGGTAAAATGTAGTTAAATAAAATGGATTAAACTCAATTTAATTTATGTACTAGTCCATTGGAAAGATTAGGGACTCCACAGTGGTAGCTTGCTTCAGCTCAGCGCAGCACAAAAGAGAAAGAACAGTTGAAGAGGTGTCCTTTGGCAGTAATGATCAACTTGGGGGTGGAGTCAGGTAACTGAAAGGAGAGCTGGGAAGAGGATGGGGGGGATCTTGTACAGTACTGTCCCTCAGTAAATTTGCAGCTTTCCGGTGAAAAAGTTTGTGCTGCCTCCAGTGACTTTTGCAGTTTCCAGTAGGGAATCAGGAATCAGGAAGGTTTTTATTGCCATATGAGTGAACAGGTTCACAACATTAGGAACTTGCTTCGATACCTAGAGTGGACAGACATTCCGAGCACCAGGGCTGCCATTCGCGGCGCCAACTTGGTTGCAGAGTAGAAAAAAGATGCAATACAATCATTTAACAACATGTAATGACGGAAAAAACAATTGGAGATATAACATAAGGTGATCTTTTTTGTTGGTAACATAAGGAAGGATGTGGGGGGGGAAGGGGTCAGATTGGAAATCAATGAAGTTGATTGAACCGAGAGCAGAGGTCAGACCTTTCTAAAGACAGGGAATTTCTACTATTATTTCTGTTTTCAGTGACAGTGTAAGAGTGGGTGCCATGTTTATGTAGAGTCCAGATAGTTGGTGACATCAGGCAGAACTGCCCTGATTACAGTCGGGTGTTTCTGATTACAAACACCTGGCTGCGGGGGCGAAGTTTGAGGTGTGGATACCTGTTACACCAATCACACTGTCCCTTATATTTTCCGGGCCCCCCCCTCCCTTCCTTCCTATTCAGTTCAGAACTGAAGAAGCAGCTTGGATGAGCTGCAAAACGTATTCGACCAAATAAACTTTGTCCAGTTGACAAACTGAATTTCTCCTTTTGCTATGGATTCTACCTGGACAACGGAGGGATTCTTCACATATCAATTTGAACATTACTGAGTAGTTCCTCTGTAATATTTCCAAGAGGCATTGCAATGAGTACTGATCCACGTCTTTGAGTTTTCTTACCACAGCCTCTGGAGGTGGTCCATTCAGCCGAATAAACACTTTTCCATTACTGGTCCAAGTGGCTTGAATATTATTTTGCTTTTTGAAGATTCAACTGGTCCAAGCAATTTCAGCATTTTTCTTGGTGAAGTGTTCGGTACAGCCCAGTGGCTTTCTTTTTCTTTGCTTCCTTTAGGATTTCCACCTTCTGCTTTCTGTCCTATCTAAAAATCTATGCATCTACAACTGCAGCCTTCTTTTTTTTTTCAATCTTTGCATGGTGGAGTGTGCCATGCTGAGATGTGCTGACTGTCCAGATGAATGTCTTTGCTTCTCATGAATTTGATGACTTAGAATTAACATTTTTTTTTGTCTGACAGGAGAGTCTGCTTTACATATTTCAGCTACTTCCCGTATCCTCCTCAGAGGCGTCTCGTGATGGTGTAGTGACGTGTCTTGTAAGCTGCTTTACTTCGTTTTGTCAAACAGTAGGAGAAGCTTACACCCCATACTTTCTGACACCTCCATCACTGCATCACATGATCGCCTTGATTCACTCCTTGGACCTCGTTTCAGTCTCAATGGTATTTATTGCTTTCAGCATGGATGACCCCGGCGTTGCTGTTTCTAACTTTACCAAAGAATTTGATCACTTGTTGCTTCAGGGTATACAGCTCAGGCATAGCTCTGATATCTGGTCTCTAGTGATCACAAGGTCCTCTGCTCTGGAATACAGCTCCATGAGGTTCACCCTCTCTGATCTCTCTTTCAGTTCAGTAGCTCGATCTTTTGGTCTTTTTGTTTGATGATAGCCCTTAGCTTCCAGATCTCCTTCATGAAGACTGCCAGTATTTCCTGTTTTTTTAGCCATTTTTCTGATGTCTTTTAACAGAGCTCAAGGAATCCTTACACTCTTCCATTTCACCAGCTAACTTAGAAGAAGACATTTTGCTTGAAATAGTAGTAGAACTATTGAGCAGTTCCTCACGTGTGTCTGTTTGCATCCACACAGTGCATAGACCGGGCTAAAGCTGCAGATTAGGAATAGTGACTCTACTTCCTGTGTACTTTCTTGCCAAATTTCTATGCATATATCATATACAGTATCTTAAGTATTGCACTATATTTCACAAATAATAACAGTCTCAAAGCGAGTGGTTTTACTGTAGACAGGAAACAGCAGACGCAAGGTACACTCACAGCTTTATATCTTCACAGATATTTTTGGCTACTCCATCCACATTTGGCCGGTAGTCTTAGTTTGAATTAGGAATGTCAAAAGTATCAAAAATCAGATACTAATCCATACCAAAACAAGGATTAAAACTAGATACTCATTTGAACAGGTATCTCTAAGGTTGCATTCACAGGACAGAAATGAACCATAGAGTGATCTGAGCTGTATCAGAATGGACCACTATGAACCTACAGGACCACTGAGGGATTACACAGATATAAGACCACATGGGAGTAGAAAAGAAAGTACTACCGGCGGCAGTAGGTCAGTTGGTAGAGCGTTTGTCCACTGATCCAAAGGTTGGCGGTTCAAATCCCTCTCTTGACATAAGAAACATCAGTGGTTGAGCGGTCAGATCCACTGACCCACAGGTTGGTTGGTACGATTCCAGCTCCCACAGATGAATGCTGCCGTTGTGTCCTTGGGCAAGACACTTAACCCACCTCGCCCCCAGTCTCTGCGTACACTGGTGTGTGAATGCGTGTGTGAATGGGTGAGTGGTTCCTTGTTGTAAAGCGCTTTGGGTGCCTTGAAGGTGGAAAAGCGCTATATAAAGATGTGACCATTTAATGGTGAAAATAATATTCTTTTGTCTAAATAAAGATGATTAATATCGAAACTGAGTTTTTAGTATTGTGACAACACCAATCTGAAGTTTTTATGTTACTGTTTTGGTGAAAGATATACTTCTCTCTGTCCAAGAGCAGGTGGTGTTTTTGCAAATCACTCCATTCTTCACTCCATTCTGGTTCGGTTCAACACGACACTTTTATGCAAGAAATTTATGCAGAAAATTTCACACATTTCTGTTGAATTGCCACTGTAAATTAGGTATTGATAAATCAATGCTTTTCACCCTACAACGTCTTTACTACCGAGATGCTCTGAAGCGGTGGTAAATATCCCTCTGTCCTTGGGTGCACGTTATGTCCTCTCCTATCTCCACTGCCTGGTAAAAGCTAGTGTTAACGCATGGCACTTCTGAAGGGGATGCCATACAGATTCACATCAAAAAACCAAACTATCCCTTTAGCTTAATTGTGAGTTATTGTACAGTTGTAGGAAGTATTATCTGTTACATAAGATGAATTGTTGTATTGTTTGTGCTTTTTATTCATTTTAACCTTGTACAGTGTCCTTGGGTGTTCTGAAAGGCGCTTTTAAATAAAATGCATTATTATTATTACAGTTGTAGGGAGTATTATCTGTTACATAAGGGTGAGTTGTACAGTTGTAGGGAGTTGTTAAAGAAAATTTGTATATACTAGTGCCTTTAACGAATTATCAAAGTGTTATATTTTCCTTGTGTTGGTTCATCTCCTATTGTGAAACCATAGGATGGGACAAGGACAAAGACTGATTAACTGCTTAGACAAACAATCAAAGGCTGAACCTTGAGCAACTGCTCGTTAGTGATGTATGAATGTATGGTAAAGATTAACTTTGTTGAAACTGCTTGAAACTGGGATTTTTCCATGACCGTGTGATTTACAATAAAAGAAGCAACGAGGAGGTGTTCTTTGAGAATTGAGTGCGTGGCCTGGAAGGAGGCCACTGCTTAACTTGCTACACCTCATTCTCCCTCGTTATGAGTATATTACTTCTGTGTCTGTTTTCTCATTTGTTCCCTTTTGTTGATTTTTATTAGGAGTATTATCTGTTACATAAGGGCGAGTTGTTGTACAGTTGTAGGGAGTATTATCGTTACATAAGGGTGAGTTGTTGTACAGTTAGTAGGGAGTATTATCTGTTACATAAGGGTGAGTTGTTGTACAGTTGTAGGGAGTATTATCGTTACATAAGGGTGAGTTGTTGTACAGTTGTAGGGAGTATTATCGTTACATAAGGGTGAGTTGTTGTACAGTTGTAGGGAGTATTATCGTTACATAAGGGTGAGTTGTTGTACAGTTGTAGGGAGTATTATCTGTTACATAAGGGTGAGTTGTTGTACAGTTGTAGGGAGTATTATCGTTACATAAGGGTGAGTTGTTGTACAGTTGTAGGGAGTATTATCTGTTACATAAGGGTGAGTTGTTGTACAGTTGTAGGGAGTATTATCTGTTACATAAGGGTGAGTTGTTGTACAGTTGTAGGGAGTATTATCTGTTACATAAGGGCGAGTTGTTGTACAGTTGTAGGGAGTATTATCTGTTACATAAGGGCGAGTTGTTGTACAGTTGTAGGGAGTATTATCTGTTACATAAGGGCGAGTTGTTGTACAGTTGTATGGCGTATGGTATGAATGTAGTGCATACAGTTACATCACTACAAATAGTTAACATCATTAGATTTAAGACTGTACTAAATACCTTGCCTCATCTTTTCTAGTTTTTCTCATTTTGTTGAAGGTTATAATTTCCTCCTCACATCACACTGACCTGAACTCACACTGCAGTAGGAAGGAGCGGGTGGTGTGGGAGCAAGGAGTGGGGTGGACGAGTGCTGCTCCTAATGGCTTCCCATTGAATGAGGCGGAGGTGTGCAGGCTTCTATAGTGTGCCTCTACACTTCTCATAATTATTTTTCTCCAGGGTTAAAAGCTGGAGGAGCTTATTCTCATCAAATTGTGAAAAGAAGTAATAATATGTCTCACCTGTAATGAGCTCTCAAACGCCTCTCAAAGAGCTACACTCTGCTCATTATTCATTATTCAGTAAGATACATGAGCAGTCTCAAGTTTTTTTTATTTCTTTTTCTTTTTTATTTACATGATTATTTACATTGTAGATTCTCACTGAAAGCATCAAAGCTACGAATGTGCCAAATATAATGTAAACTCAAAATAACTCAAATGCTGTAGACAAAGGGTGGATACTGTGAGTTGAGTTACATACTGTATCTTGTATCATATATTGGATGTCTTCTGTATGTATCTAAAATGCAGAAAGAAGTAAACATAAAGAAAAACAAAACACAGAACATGACATTTAGATGTCATCCATGCATGTTTGAGTAATTTAGTGATCTCTCCCGGGCCCTATACAAAACCTCTTTACAATTAGCTGTAAGATTTTGACCAATGCTCCACAAGCCTACATCACCCACGCTCCCACTCGACAATTCTCCATAAATATGGTCATGGTCACATCTTTATATAACGCTTTTCCACCTTCAAGGCACCCAAAGCGCTTTACAACAAGGAACCAATCACCCATTCACACACCAGTGTACGCAGACACCGGGGGCGAGGAGGGTTAAGTGTCTTGCTCAAGGACACAACGGCAGCATTCATCTGTGGGAGCTGGAATCGTACCAACCAACCTGTGGGTCAGTGGATCTGACCACTCAACCAACTGAGCTACTGCCGCCTATATATAAAATATATATGTATATTATACACTGCTCAAAAAAATTAAAGGAACACTTTGAAAACACTTCAGATTTGAATGTGAAAAATATATATACAGGGGGTCCTCGGGTTACGACGTTGATCCGTTCTTAAGACGCGTCGTAACCTGAATTTCGTCATAAGTCGGATTTTGCCTTTGATCTTCCAACCAAAGCACCAATAACCTTTCCATCTCAATAATTAGACCAGTACGCTGCTTGGTTATCACATTCGGCACGCACAGGAGGCTGTCTTCTTCTCCCTACAACCACAACAAAGCGTATTCTTCCGCCGCGCGCCGCGCGCCGCGCGCCGTTCGCGTTTGTTTACATCTCTTACCACGCTAAACCGCGTAAGACGGAATGACGCGTAATATATATATATTTTAATGGGGGCGCGTTCGTAACCACGAAACGTCGTAACCCGAGACCGTCGTAACCCTGTATCTTGAATATCTATACAAATATCGAAGGGCAACAAAATCATTCTTTTGTTCTTAGGAACAAAAGAATGTCACCTTTTTTCAACTCCTAAAACAGGACTGATTTTGCATGTGGAGGTCATTTCGAGTTTCTCCCTCTTGGTCTTTTTGGCTGGTTTTCCACTAGTACTGCTTTGTGATTATCACTACTGAGAGTATGAGGCCATTCCTTAACCCAACAGAAGTTGCATAGATTGTCCAACTTCTCCAGGATGGCACATCTGGACGTACCATTGCAAAGATTTTTTTTATTTTTTATCTTTTATTATTTAAGTTACACATTTACAAACCATAATAACATTCGCAAAGTACTCAGACGACACATTGGGGGATGTGGGCATGGGAATAAACACCACTGAGATAAAGGGCTAAGGAACTTGAAGGCACTTGGGGGAAATACAAGGGTGGTCGAGAAAGAGAAACAGGGGGAGTGGAGAGGTCCAAAGGGATTGTTCAGTGCAGCGGAGGAGGGTAGGGGTCAGAAGTCCAACTGAGGGGAAACGGTTCGGGTGACGGAGAAAAGTGTATTGTCTGCAGTGAAGGTGTCGCGAAACTCCATTTCTCTCGCGGAGTGGAGATGGCGAACGTGGGTCCTAAGGAACGTGTCTCCCAGCACAATCTCCAGAACATGGAGGAGATTTCAGAAGACAGGCAATTACTCCAGGAGAGCTGGACAGGGCTGTAGAAGGTCCTCAACTCATTAGCAGGATCCATATCTGCTCATTTGTACGGGAGGAACAGGCTGAGCACTGTCCGTGCCCTAGAGAATGACCTCCAGCAGGCCACTGGTGTGAATGTCTCTGCCCAAGCAATCAGAAACCAACTTCATGAGGATGACTTAAGGGCACCACATCCTGTAGTGGGCGCTGTGCTCACCCCCAGCACCATGGAGCTCCAGTGGCATTTACTTGATGACATCAGAATTGGCAAGTCCGCCACTGGTGCCCTGTGCTTTTCACAGATGAGAGCAGGTTCACCCTGAGTACCTGTGATAGACGTGAAAGAGTCTGGAGAACATGAGAATGCTCTGCTGCCTCTAACATGGTTCAGCAGGAGTGGTTTGGTGGTGGGTCAATGATGGTCTGGGGAGGCATATCCATGGAGGGATGCACAGACCTCGACTGGCTAGAAAACATCAGTCTGACTGCTATTAGGTATCAGAATGAAATACTTGAGCTAAAGGAGCTTCAAGAAAATGTTCAAATCCTTTCATATTACCACATAAAGCGTTTGTCACTTTAGACTTACTCACTGTGGGAAGAGGAACCACAACTTTTCCTCAAGTACTGTTAAAATATTACTCAAGTAGGAGTAAAGGTATGCTGCTAGAACTTTACAATTTCTGAAAAGTACAATTTCTTCACAAAGTTACTCAAATGATTACACACCTCTGTTTGAACAGATATGCGTTACATTTTACATTATATTTTCCTGTCTACTGCTTATTCCTATGGTCACATTTTTATACAACGCTTTTCCACATTCAAGCCACTCAAAGCGCTTTACATCACAGAACCACTCGCCCATTCACACACACAATCATAAACAGACACAGATGTGCACAGACACTGGGGGCAAGAGGAGTTAAGTGCCACATTCTTTTTTGAGACCAATATTTCGTTGATTTTCATACCTGACCTTTTCGAGGGCTCACGCCCAATCTTCCTCAGTTCACATGATGTTGCAGTGAAGTTATTCCTCACTTACTTTATAGTTCATAGTTCATAGTTTGCTTTATTGTCGAAAAACCATATGTATATGACACATAGTGAAACGAAATTTCATTCCCTCTGGTCAAGCAGAGACAGTGAGACGGCCAGGGGAGGGCCGCTACGCATGTGCGCGCCGCTAACTTGGAGATAACAGAAGGAAAAAGATGCGGTACAATCAATGACAATATTCACAAACATGTTTAGGACAAAAACAATTGGACAGGTAAAACACACTGTGTATTTTTTCTTTGGTGATAGATGGAAGGGTGGGAAAGTGAGCAGGCCAGAAAAATTGATGAAATTGATTGAAAACTGAAGTATAAGTGAACATTTCTAATAGACAGGGCAACGTGTTTACATAATAACATGTGTCAGAGTGTCCTGGCCAAATTGAAGATGTCCTTGATTCATGATACGCTGTGTAGCACAGCTGTGAGAGTCCTTGGGAGTGTGTAGGAATGCGGAGAACCAGACAAAACAAACAGTCCTATTGATACCAGATTTTTCCTGTGGACTGATTTAATTACACGAGGGGCATTAATTTAGCATAATCAAATACATTTTAGAGACCCAGGCGAACAGGCAATTAGCCCCTGCCCTGGTTCTGCCAGACCCCCATCTTCATGTCACCCTGCAGAGTCGCTAGACCTAGACAGTTCCTCCTGGCATATAGCCGTAGCCGCAGACTGCGCTGCTCTGTTTCTGCCAGTTCTGTCAGCATGCTCATGATGGTGTCCAAACGACAAGATGTATCTTCTGGTTGGAGATATTTCTAAACCTGTATCACTTTCTGTTGTAATCCCTTCACTAGATCAGCAACAGCTCCACTGTAGTGCCAAATTACCGCAGACAGTTTGGGCGACTGTTTGCTTGCTGCCAGCTTCCCAATTTTGCAATAGATCATGGACAATCCCAGGCCAATCGACAGATGTCCGACTATCAAAAATCCGAATAGGTAAATGTACTCCATGTCCTCTGGGTACAACGGGGCTTGGCACACAATGTCAATTACATTGAGGGACCAGCTTATCAATTCCTTAATTTAGGGTTTTGAAAAAATCTGTTCCAATAAGGAGAAATAAGACGAAAAACAAGAGAGGTACGCAGACTCAGAGCCGAGATAAGAGAGGAAGCAGAGATGCGTCCGCACACCACGACAGCTAGAACAGAAATGCATTCAGCGCACCCTAATTATTCACCACAATGAGTTTATAAGCACTTTATAAGAGCAGAGTTTTGCTGCAATGGTAAAGCTAACAACAGCAGATGGACTTTTACCTCAAGAGCATCTTATACAATCTATCTGCACCAGAAAAACTGAGGGATTACACAGATAAGGCCATGTGGGAATATAAAAGAAAGTACTATTCTTAAATGTTGAAAATTATGTTCTACTGAGTAGAGTATCAAGCCAATTTTCCATCATGTTTGTTCTCTAAAGGACCCCTAATATTCAACATTTTCTTTTTTAGCATTTCACCCATGTTTATTATAACCCCAATCCCCAATCAAACACATACTTGGTGTTATATTTTGCTTCACACTTGTTTGATGAATCCTGTGTTATAAGGCTGCTCTGTAAGGCTCTGAGTCGTCACAGAACACACTATTTGAAAATTTCAAGTATTGTAACATCATATGTTGAGACCCTGTACAGTTTTTAAGTTCATAAATCATCATCGCACTAGTTTTGAACATTTCTGTCAACAAATTGGATTCATTACTATGTTCATTATTGGTTAGGTGTTTCCCTACATCACCAGATCTGAGGATGGAGATTGCTCAAGATTACCAAGCCATTATTTTAAAGGTCCCATGGCATGAAATTTTCACTTTCTGAGGTTTTTGAACGTTAATGTGAGCTCCCCTACCCTGTTTAGGGCCCCCCCCCCATGGCTAAAAGTTGCGAAATGTGTAAACTGAGCATTTGTGATCCTTTTCTGCTTTTGGAAAAAACACAGCTCAAACGGGCGATTCTGAACAAGGAAACTTTCTGTCGTCACATCGAAAATGCAGTTCCACCCCCCCGTCTGTGTTTCCACACCGTCTCTGTAAATCACGCCCAGAGAGTTTGGACTGCGAAGGAGCTACGCAATGCGAGATGCGTTTTTTTATTTGCCTGGAGGCACGTGTGAGTGTTTCTAGGCTCGGAAGTCCTTTATCCGACCCTCTGGACCTCTGAAACAGCAGTGGTTTAATTTTATTTTCTGTGAAAATTTGTTTTTTTTTCATTGAAACGGCTCTTCTTTCTTCCTTCGCGCATAAAACGCTAATCCAAGAAACAGCGGCGCATTTGGTCCCCCCCCCCACCCGCTGTTCTAACCTATCTGTGTCCTTCTCATTTGCATTCAAGCAACAACGCCCATACTGAGGTGTTCAGAGAGATATTTTTTACCATGTCTGTGGTATGTGTCTTTCTCATGCGCTGAGTGTTGATTTTGAAGAAGGATTCATTTACAGTATTAGGGAACCATTAAGGAGCCATATAAAAGCATCAAGAAGTACCATGTCATGGGACCTTTAAGGTGTAAAATACACAAAAGCAAGTTTAAAGTAGGAATAAAAACCTAAACTTCACACACAACCACATTTCAGCTGCTAAACTGGGGAGTACCTGGAGGACTAAAGGGGAGAGTGAAGGGGGATGAGGGGCGGGGTTTAGGGATATAAGGAACCATGTGATTGGTCTAACAGGCATCCACATCTCAAAACTCCACCCCTACAGCCAGGTGTTTGTAATCAAATACCTGTGCAATGTCACCAACTACTGGAAATTTCCAAGAGGTCACTGAAGGCAGCAAACAATTAGATTCATGCGTTTTTGACCATAAATCTGCAAATGTTCGTAGTTTGCTCTAAAGTTGCCAAACATGACTGGGAGCAGTAGGTAATGCTATTAAAACACCATGTGCACAGTTTAGTAGCAAAAAAAAATTGGATTTCGTGTTTAGTTCTACTTTAAAGGCCAAAAACAACACCACAATAACAATGCATTGTGGATTATTATTTAACCCTCCAAATGTGTGCCTCCTCTCGCCCACAGGAGCAGTGTGTGTGCGCGACCGCCTCACCTCTCGCTTCTGTCAGACTCTGCGCTGGTTGGGCCGCTGCTCCCTGTCTAACGTCAGGACCCAGTGCTGCCGGACATGTAGCCTGCACCCACGGATACTTCAGCCGGGCAGCAGACAGACTGAAGCTAACCCAGGCACTGGAGCTCCATGGCCCCAGCAGACACCAGATAACCCAGGAGCCCAAGAGCCGCAGCCGAGAGGAGCGCTCAGGTGAAGACAACTCAACTCTTCTTCAGTGGATGTCTTCTGGAGGCATTTTAAGTGGACTATGCAAAAAGAATGTACACATTTTTTGCACTTGATAAATATTATTAACAGGGCCGTTTCTAACTTTGTGGTTGGCCTATGTAAGACAATGGAGAGCAACCTAGACTGACACAGAATCATCTCAACAACTGCTTTTTCTGAATAGTAACAATGGAAACTTCAAATATCAGGAGAGTTTTGATGTTTTTTTGTTGGAGTCCTGTCTTAAAGCTCAGGGACTGTCTGATCTGAAAACTGTCCCAGATACGCCCACACTGTCTCATCCTTATTAGCAGAACACTCAGGGAGACTTTATGTTGGACAGTGTTTCCAAATTATTTCCACATCTGTACAGAGACAGTCTTGAGTAGTTTATTGTCATTTGGATTATTACATCTTTATTCAATGAAAAAACATACAATATAAAATAGTAAAAGACACAATCTATTTTATTCACTTTAATTTAATCCTCAGGCCATTTTGTCCATTTGTCTTTTTTTTTTTTTTTTCAATTTAAATTTCAATTAATTAAAATTTATATTTCCCTTTTTTGCTATTGCATTGGAACCTAGTAAAAGAAAAAAGCATGAAAAAATATGAATCTATGATGACTTTACTTGCAAGTGGACATTTATGTCCTAAGTGTGACTTTTTTTTCTTATCTGATCCTACACAAAACTAAAACTGCTACAAATTTCAAATTTTAGACAAAGGACACTATACCACTACTAGGACACATATAAAAATGTACACCTTTATACCCTGGCTTCAGTTTTCTGGATGATATCTTAATTTTAGAAGCCATTTTTACACGACATGTGAAAAACTGTATTTAAATATATAGAGATTTTGTAATGATATTTTTGGTTAGAGCAGGGATAGATCTTTGGATTTAGTCAAAAAGTACGAAAAATTATTACTCAAATTACGATTTTACATATTTTTTGTGAGACCTTTTTTTAAAGGGGTTACAAAATTCACCTCTTCTCTCAGTATTCAGACTATAGCAGCGTTCTGCATAGACTGCATATGGCTAGAAACAGCCCTGTGTGTTTACATGTTGTAAATAGAGAACTGTTTAACCTCTGGTACAATGGTAAACACATTAACATGTAAATGTGGTACATGATTGACGTTAGGGCATCAGGATTGTTAAAGCCCCAGTATAATGCATTATTCAGGTGTCAGCATACTCAACCTTGGTCTTCAGATCATGTGGATATGGAAAACAAGTCAAACGTCATCCCATATTTTTGATCATATTGAACATTACTGCCAGCAGAGGGCACAGGGACTGCTGCTGGATCAAACTTGCTTTCAACTTCCACAGAGGGATCTGCTGTTGGCGATGAAACATTATTAAAGGTCCCATGGCATGAAATTTTCACTTTCTGAGGTTTTTGAACGTTAATGTGAGCTCCCCTACCCTGTTTAGGGCCCCCCCCCATGGTTAAAAGTTGCGAAATGTCTAAACTGAGCATTTACGATCCTTTTCTGCGTTACAAAAAATTGGAGCTCAAACGGACGATTTTGAACAAGGCACCTTATTGACGTCAGATCGAAAAAAGAAATGCAAATGCAGTTCCACCCCCGTCTGTCTGTACTCAGCGTCTCTGTAAATCACGCCCAGAGAGTTTGGACTGCGAATGCGCTAGACAATGCGAAATGCGTTTTTTTATTTGCCTGGAGGCACGTCCGAGTGTTTCTAGGCTCGGAAGTCCTTTATCTGAGCCTCTGGACCTTTGAACAGCAGTGGTTTAATTTTATTTTCTGTGGAAATGTGTTTATTTTTCAATGGAACGCTTCAAATCTCTCCCCCCTGCATAAACACGGAAATGGATCAGAGCGGACAGCTGACAGCTGAGAGCGGAGAGTTTGGCCATGCCCCCACCCTCTACTATTGGCCAGCTCTTTTCTCCTCATTTGCATTCAAGCAACAACGCCCATTATGGAGTGTTCAGAGAGAGAAAAATTACTCTTTCTCATCTTATCTCTGTTTCTCATGCACGGAGTGTTGATTTAGAAGAAGGATTCATTTACAGTATTAGGGAACCATTAAGGAGCCATATAAAAGCATCAAGAAGTACCATGTCATGGGACCTTTAAGATGTTTGAAAGTTCAACAAGTCCTTTTACAAGACCTTGGGACTAAACCTGAAGCTGCCTTGTGCATAGACAGTGCCACATGTAAACACTACTCAACTTTTCTCTGGACCAAAACTATGGAGGATCATTTGTTTCATGTGATTATCCATTTTAAATGCAGTTGAATTCCTCACTTTGATTTTTATTACTCTGAAAATACATGTTGGAATTGTTTTTATTTAGAATTTCAGTTGATGAAATTTGATGTATACTTTGTATATTTGAATTTTCAATATAAAAAACCTTTTAAACCTTTTCACTTTTAACCAGCATATATATTTTTCAAGCTCTCACATTCAATGTAAAAGTTGCAGTGAAACTTTTTACATCGATCAGATCAAAGATTCCAAGGCCTAAGCTATGGATCCTAAGTGCATTGATCTAACTCAAAAACAACCAGGAGATGCTGTAGGGAACCGATCTGATTGGTCAGAATTAGCCTCATCAAAATTTAATCTCTTTGATTCTTTGCTCCTCAGTCACGCTCTATCGATTGCTTATGTCTTGGAATCTTGGATCTTCACTGCAAAGTTTTTCATTGTGAATTTACACTGAATTTTGACTGTTGAATTTCAGGGTTTGAAAATATATGTGCTGAAAATTTAAAAGGTGAACACACTTAATGATCAAAGGAGAAGTTCAGTTTGTCAACTGGACAAAGTTTGTTTGGTTGAAAACGTTTCGCCGCTCATCCGAGAGGCTTCGTCAGCTCTGAGCTGACGAAGCCTCTCGGATGAGCGGCGAAACGTTTTCAACCAAACAAACTTTGTCCAGTTGACAAACTGAACTTCTCCTTTGATCATGGATTCTACCTGGACGACTGAGGGACTTTTCACGAACACACTTAATGTATACTCAAATTCAGCAGCATTTAAAATACAAAATTTGATTAAACAAATAATCTTCCATTTGAAACTCCTCAAACTCAAAATGGAGGACACACTTTTATGTTGCATGGGCTTTTCTGTCCCGCCCTGTTCATAAGCACTCGTACAAACTGTAGATGACTGTGGACTCCGGGACAGGCTCATGCTCATGTCAGTGTAAACGGTGCTACCAACGACTTCAGTATTTAAACGTGCTTGTGTTTTTTACTAACCCATGGAACATCTGTAATAAACGTGTGACAACACAACATTCAGAAGCCCTGTTGCTGAGGTTCAGATGGCGTCACAACATATGCTCCAGTATTATTTATTACAAATGGGAGGTAGCATTAAATAAATATTGTTAAAGAGACCGTTTTTGGCAGAGGTGTGGACTCGAGTTATGTGACTTCGACTCGAGTCAGGCTCGAGTCACGAATTTGATAACTTTAGACTCGACTCGACAAAATGTACAAACACTTGCAACTCAACTTGGACTTCAATATCAATAACTCGTGACTTCACTTGGACTTAGGCCTTTTGACTTGTGACGACTTTGCTACGTGCAATGAAAAATAAAAACTCTAAAAGTATAAGTAGTTGATGAGGACCGCACTCGTACTTGTGAATCTGCGAAAATGTATGCAAAGAGCATGTGCGCGCGGCTTGCACAACATCCAATCACAGTAGATCTACGTTGCTTTCATTCGACCGCATCCAAGGCAAATTGCACAACAAATGATGCGGAAAAAAGCATCCACGCGCCAGTTTGCAAAATGATGCCGAAGGTGATTTTGTTTGGTTATAAAAACTACGAAGTTGTCAACAAAAAACGAACGGCAATATGCAGAACATGCGGGTCAAAGATTACAGACGGAGCTTCCACAACGTCCAATTTTGTTGGGCACCTGAAGCTTTTCTAATGTTATTTGATATGTTATTTGATATGGTGTAAAAAGGTAAAATGAATACAGATCTTGCAGACATTATATGATTTGTTGAAATTTTATTTCTTTGCAAAGGGGACTCGAAATGACTCTAACTAAAATGCTAGGACTTTGGACTCGACTTGAGACTTGTGAGCTTTGACTTCGGACTTGACTCGGCACTTGGATACTCTTGACTCGGGACTTCACTCGGACTTGAGTGCAAAAGACTTTACTTGTCCCACCTCTGGTTTTTGGATCTAGTCATTAATAGAAATAATCAGATTCAACATTTGTGCATCTAAGAGTATGCGGACAGGTTCAAATTCTATGGCGGAAAGCAAGGAACTACACTATATTACCAAAAGTATTTGCTCACCTGCCTTGACTCATACTATGAACTGAAGTGCCATCCCATTCCTAACCCATAGAGTTCAATATGATGTCGGTCCACCTTTTGCAGCTATTACAGCTTCAACTCTTCTGGGAAGACTGTCCACAAGGTTGAGGAGAGTGTTTATAGGAATTTTTGACCATTCTTCCAAAAGCGCATTAGTGAGGTCACACACTGATGTTGGTCGAGAAGGCCTGGCTCTCAGTCTCCGCTCTAATTCATCCCAAAGGTGTTCTCTCGGGTTCAGGTCAGGACTCTGTGCAGGCCAGTCAAGTTCATCCACACCAGACTCCGTCATCCATGTCTTTATGGACCTTGCTTTGTGCACTGGTGCACAGTCATGTTGGAAGAGGAAGGGGCCCGCTCCAAACTGTTCCCACAAGGTTGGGAGCATGGAATTGTCCAAAATGTTTTGGTATCCTGAAGCATTCAAAGTTCCTTTCACTGGAACTAAGGGGCCAAGCCCTGTGGCCAGGCCAAGTGATTAGGACACCTGATTCTGATCATTTGAATGGGTGAGCGAATACTTTTGGTAATATAGTGTATATGTAGGATTTTGATTTCTGAAACTAGACTTAGTATCTGTGTCCTCAGATAGAAGGTAAGCAAAACATATCAAATATAGCTTTTACTGACTGTAATGCTGATTTATTCTTAATTACAAAAACATTTGGTTTCTCGAGATAATTATCAGATCAGAAAGCAGAATGAGCTCTTTCATTTTGGTTGCCAGTTTCAATGCTGAAATCCAGCACCTGCAGCCAGTCATGAATCAGTGCTAGTGCAGCCTCTGCAGCTCAGGGAGGGAATTCTGGAGTTTCTGAACTTTCACATGAGGCCTGTCCATATCGTGAGAATGAGTCAAACTTGGATGTGTCTCTATCTGCAGGTGAAGGCTCTGGAGATTGTGATTGTGATTGTGGCGTATTTCTAAAACAGTAAGTGCAGGCTACAGGTCCTTTACCTCTCAGAAAAGCTGATACTTTTACTCTGTAATTACGTGTAATTACTGGGCCTATCCACATGAAACAAAACACTTAGTTCTCCAAAGTGATTGTTGTGAGTTGAAAGGACATTAAGTCAGTTGTGGAGCCAGTGCCAAACAAATAATCAGAAGGTTCAGTGTATTTTTTAATCTCCCGTAGAGTTGCAGAGGCCCTTGCCCTTCATCTCATTCATCACCACATCATCAAAATCTAGAATGTGTTGATAGATACAACATGGAAGCAAATGAGGACACAGGTGGTACTGTAGCAGAGTGGCCTATCTGACCTCAGTAAGTTCCTGGTCCTTGGATCTGTGAGGACATGCAGAGGAAATGCAGAGGACGTTTTAATGCAAAAAACATTGTACTTTTGAATAGTTGTGTCCTAATAAGACGCATGTTTGAGTAATGTGAAGGCAAACACGAGTATTCAAATAAATCTCAAGTGTTTACTTCTTTGGACATGAGTGGAACCTCCTTGAATATTAGATGCAGTACCCAGGCAATATTTGTAGTAACTGAAAAAATTCAAGGGAAGTACTTGTTTGTGTTTTAATGGGCCCATACTACGCTATTTTCTGGTTGACGTTATAATGTTGTTTCTTCATCAAAAACAGGCCTGGAGTTGTGTTTTATTTCATTCACATATGTTTGAGTAACTCTTTATTATTAGTCGGTCTACAGATGGGACAAGATCTCGTGCTACAAGATCTCGCTAGACAAAATGCTACAAGATCATGCACATGAGACAAAAAAGGGTTAAGAGCTGGTGAGTTATAGAATTTGAGAAGTGGTAGTTCCAAAAAGCAGTACTACAATGACTGCTATTACATAAAATTAATTTAAAAAATAGTGATGCCAAATTGTGAAATGGATTGCACTAATTATTTATGAGAAGAATGAGAACTTCGCACATCAATTTTTAAAATGGGTGCTTTGGAGGAGAGGCCCAGAACATATGAGAAAAAAAAAAATCCTGCACCCCGTCTTATTTGCAAAATGTAAGATTTATTAAGATATACAACGTTTAGGCACTAGGCCTTCATCAGGCAAAATAGAGTGAGAGCTCAGGTGGCCATCTTAACTAGGGTGTGGCAAGCACCCAAGGGTGACAGGCTGTAAAGGAACAGTGTACCCAAAACAACATAATTCAAAATCTAAAGGCAATAATAATAATAATAATAATCATCATAATCATCATATCCGGGCGGATATAGGCAGTGTCCTCCAGCACTCTGACCAGGACTGAAGAAGCAGCTTGAATGAGCTGCGAAATGTTTTGGACCAAATAAAGTTTTGTTCAGTTGACAAATTAAATTTCTCCTTTTGCCACATATAGATCTTGTAAATATACACCTACTATAGAGTAACTATATCTTCTTCTTCATTGCATTTATATAGCGCCTGTCATGACACCCAAAGCGCTTTACAGTTCATTGTACATTCACTCCACACTTGGTGGTGGTAAGCTACTTTCTGTAGCCACAGCTGCCCTGGGGCAGACTGACGGAAGCAAGGCTGCCAATCTGCGCCATCGGCCCCTCCGACCACCACTAACACTCACGCACACTCCACTTTCATACTAGGCAATGTGGGTGAAGTGTCTTGCCTAAGGACACAATGCCCCACTGTGGCACCTGGTGTTCCCAGCGGTTTCACATCCAAGTACTAACCAGGCCCTGCCTTGCTCAGCTTCTGAGATCTGACGGGATCAGGCTTTGACAGGCAGGTATGGCCACAGCATACGCCTATCTACATATACACACTGGATCTTATCATCCCTAGTGCCGAAACGTTGTATGTCCTAATAAATCTTACATTTTGCAAGTATGACGGGGTGGGGGATTTTTTTTTTTCCTCACAACTTATTTATAATAAATTCTATTATAAAGTCTCATTTCTGTGGACAAGATCTTGTGGTGTGTCTCGTTTTGTGAAAATTGTGTCCCACCCTAACTGTCTACATCTCCAACGCTCAAAAAGGTCTGTTCCACCTGGTGATGTCATGTAGTGGTAGTTTTCAAGTTAACAGCCACAAACCCTGCATATTTAGGCTGAGTTCTTCTCTAAAAATTGAAAACACTCTGTTTCACCTTGTGATGTCATGTTGTAATACAGAAAGTGCTCCACCGTGTTTTTAAACTCTCAACACCTTCATTAGAATCATTTGGATCATTTCAGCTCTGGAATTGCTGATCTTTAATGAACTAAAGGTAAAACGTAACTGTTAACTTGAAACCCACCACTACATGATATCACAAAGTGGAACAGAGCATTTTGAGCTTTGGAGATGTAAACAGGCTATAAAGATTTACTCAGACTCATGTAAATGATACAAAATATAACTCCAGGTATGTTTTTGAGCAGGTAACAGCATTCTAACTTGACTTAAAGGTCACATAAATCCAGGGCTTGTTTGTGCTGCTAAAACAATGCACTTGTTTTTCCTAGTTTTCCTTTATAAAAAATATTTGTTGACATTGAACCTTAGAGCCCATTATACTTCGATTCCCAGAAGAGGACTGCATAGAACCCCTGGCTTTACCTCGGCCGCCCCAGAGACATGCGGGAGGTCCCTAAGTGCTGCTGCCTATGAGCACGGCCGCAATCTCTCTGACAAGGCACGGGGATAGAACCTACAAACGCTTAAAGGAAAAATAACGTTTTTTACAATCTGAGCCTTCTTTCGGCAATAAAACAAGTAGTTTTACTCAATTGGTATTGAGTATCAAACCTATTCCTTAGTAACGAAATCTGTTTGAAATGTTAGTATCATGACAACACTATTGTGGAATCAAAATAAGACATAAAACAGTATTTAAAGGATCCTGGTGTAGAGACATATTTTTACAATTTGAGCCTTCTTTCGGCAATAAAACAAGTAGTTTTACTCACCCATAGCAATTTGGTGTCATATGGAGCACTTCCAGAAATGTTTTAGATTTGCGGTTAGCCTAGCGCGACTTCTAGCCATAGCTCGGGGCATATAATATATTCCCCAAGCATGTAATATGCCCCGTGCGGGCTCCAAATAACACAAACTTGAGCACTTTTCAAATCATAGAAGCCGATGTCTTATTATCCTACGATTTTGTGTGGTCAAAAGTGGCCTGTAATCCGAGATTTAGCCATAGTTTCGAGTAGATGAGGAGGCCAGTGCGCATGCGCGGACTGTGCTCTCAGCTCCCGGGACCCAAACATGAAACGCAAAGCTGTAAACTATGGATAAATCTCAGATTACAGGCCACTTTTGCTTCAAACGAAATCGTAGACTAAGACATCGGGCTTCTATGATTTGAAAAGTGCTAAAGTTTGTGTTATTTGGAGCCCGCACGGGGCATATTACATGCTTGGGGAATATATTATATGCCCCGAGCTATGGCTAGAAGTCGCGCTAGGCTAACGCAAATCTAAAACATCTCTGGAAGTGCTCCATATGACACCAAAGTGCAATGGGTGAGTAAAACAACTTGTTTTATTACCGAAATAAGGCTCAAATTGTAAAAATATGTCTCTACACCAGGATCCTTTAAATACTGTTTTATGTCTTATTTTGATTCCACAATAGTGTTGTCATGATACTAACATTTCAAACCGATTTCGTTACTAAGGAATAGGTTTGATACTCAATACCAATACCGATACCATGCATGATGATAATAAAAAAAACTCTTTCTTTAGACAAAAGAATATGATTTTCAACATTACATTGTAGTACTTTCTTTTATATTCCCATGTGGCTTTACATCTGTGTAATCCCTCAGTGGTCCTGTAGGTTCCACAGTGGTCCATGGGTGTATACTAGTCTATGTGCTCTTATGCTTGTTCTGATACAGCTCCAGATCATTCTAAAGACATTCAGGAAAGGTTCATTTCTGTCCTGTGAGTGACTTTTTAGCATCAATATTAAATGCTCAAATTAATATTTAGATTGGATGCTAGTTTTAACATCGATTAGTATCTGATTTTCGATACTTTTGGCAACCCCAGCCCTCGGTGTGATTTTGTCATTTTAAAGGTCCCATGACATGGTACTTCTTGATGCTTTTATATGGCTCCTTAATGGTTCCCTAATACTGTAAATGAATCCTACTTCAAAATCAACACTCAGTGCATGAGAAAGAGAGATAAGATGAGAAAGAGTCATAAATGTCACTCTGGAACAGTCACACACATTATGGGCGTTGTTGCTTGAATGCAAATGAGGAGGACAGAGATGGCCTATAGTAGCGGGTGGGGGCGTGGCCAAACTCTCCACTCTTTCCTTTTCAGCTGTGCCTGTGCGCTCTGACCCACTTCCATGTTTTTGCGCGGAGGGAGAGATGAGAAGCGTTCCATTGAAAAATAAACACATTTCCACAGAAAATACAATTAAACCACTGCTGTTTCAGATATCCACAGGCTCAGATAAAGGACTTCCGAGCCTAGAAACACTCGCAAGTTCCTCCAGGCAAATAAAAAAAACGCATTTCGCATTGCGTAGCTCCTCCGCGGTCCAAACTCTCTGGGCGTGATTTACAGAGACGCTGAGTACAGACAGACGGGGGTGGAACTGCATTTGCATTTCTTTTTTCGAGCTGACGTCAATAAGTTTCCTTGTTCAAAATCGCCCGTTTGAGCTCCGATTTTTTCTAACGCAGAAAAGGATCGCAAATGCTCAGTTTAGACATTTCGCAACTTTTAACCATGGGGGGGGGCCCTAAACAGGGTAGGGGAGCTCACATTAACGTTCAAAAACCTCAGAAAGTGACAATTTCATGCCATGGGACCTTTAAAAACTGAAAATGAAAATGGGCACACAATGTTCAATGTATTTGTTCTGTGTTTATGTGAATATGTAGTAATGACATTTCCAGTTACATTAATCCGAATGTATTTGTATTGTTAGCTCTGTACTGTGCTTTATAAATAAATAATAAATTAACCAAACATGTGTCATTAACAGTCCATGGGGTGTCAGGGTGGGTTCATGTGGAGGATTGGTCAGACCTATGGGAGAAAATGTTGTTTAACTGTCACATAGCAGATGTGGGTACCTGTTTTCACAAATGGGATACGGATAACTGGACACAAATTTATAATTTGTAAATTCAGTTCAGAATTTTTGATTTTCATTTGCATATTTTTTTACTAAAATGTTATATTTCTCAGTCATATTGACTTTGAACTGTGTACTGAGAATTTGGCATCCAATTCCAAGTCATGAACACAATCCAGATTTAATCTGGCAAATTTTAAGGTAAATTACTAGGAAAATGCAGTTAAGGCTAGTGTGTGGATGAAAAAAATTGCTAGTACCAACATTTGGTTTCTTTGGTTACAAACTAGGTTTCCTTGGTTACGAGTTTGGTTTCCTTGGTTTAAGATCTTGGTTTCCTTGGTGACAAACTTGGTTTCCTTGGTTACAAGTCTGGTTTCCTTTTTTTACAAGCTTGGATTGAATTTCCTTTTGGATCAATAAAATAGTTATCTATCTTATCTTATCTTATCTTATCTTATCTATCTATCTATGTATCTGGTTTCCTTTTTACAAACTTGGTTTCTTTGGTTACAAGTTCAGTTTCCTTGGTTATAAACTTGGTTTCCATGGCTACGATCTTGGTTTCCTTTTTTATGGACTTGGTTTCCTTGGTTAGAAACTTGGTTTGCTTGGTTACGAGTTCAGTTTCCTTGGTTACAAACTTGGTTGGAACCTGGTTGGAAATCCCTGATTGGCAAGCTGGCAGCCAATCAGAGCATGGAGAGGAACTGTGTTCTGCTAGCTCTCTCTCTCTCTCTCTCTCTCTCTCTCTCTCTCTCTCTCTCTCTCTCTCTCTCTCTCTCTCTCTCTATCTCTATCTATCTCTGCTCTGTGATGGCTAGAGGATGCTGGCCTGGTCATTTTGGTTAGGAGGTTGTTTTAGGTGAGTGGGCACCCTATATCACCCACCTCACCCGCAGAGCATCCAGCATTTTTTTAAATCTTTTATTATTACAAGGTACATATTTTAAAACCACAATAACATTCGCAAAACACTCAGAAGACACACTGGGGGATGTGGACACAGGAATGAACACCACTGGGCACAAGGGCTAAGAGAAACAGGGGGAGTGTAGAGGACCAAAGGGATCGTCCCAGGTGAAGAGAGGGGGGCTGAATGGGTCTCTATTAAGATCTACATCAACAAAAAATTGACTGGCCTAGGCAAATTACTATAATTTGTTTGACACCTATGTATTTCAGCTTTGTACACTGGCTCAGTGTGTTTGTCATCTTAAGACTTAACATCTGATGTACAGTAGATGTAAAGAACGCCATTCTGAGTGAAGCCAGGGAGTGGAGTCACCATGGCAATGCTAATCGTTATGACAGGTTCTTAATGTGACTTGCATAGGAATGGAGATTCTATAGGAGAGGATGCCTGATTAGTGCCTTAATTTAATATAGTATCCTTTATTAAGAGTCTGTGTATGGGCTTGTGTGAAATAAGGCAGAACATGTGGTTCTTACTTTTTCAAATGACAGAGAAAATGTAGGGTTTATTATTATAGTGTATCTTTCTGGTTTCCTCCATCAACCCAAAACATGCACCAGGTAAGTCGAGTCAGGGACAGAAGGGTGGAGACGGTCTGTAGTCTGAATAGGGATGCTAAATATTCGAATAACAAAAGGAACAAATGAGGGGATAGTTTCAGAGCTATTTCAGAGCAGTGAGCTCCGCATAGGGCTAAATAGAGATGCTAAACGAGACGCCAGGGAAACAAAAGATACAAATTAGTTGAGATAGTTTCAGAAGGATTCCAGGGTAGTGAGCTCCGCCCTGCAGCTAGATATAAACAGGGACCAACCAGCACTAGAACCAGAACTGAAGAAGTCTCTCGGATGAGCGACGAAACGTCTTCAACCAAACAAACTTTGTCCAGTTGACAAATTGAACTTCTCCTTTTATCATGCACCAGGTAAGTGAAGAAACCCTCAGTCGTCCAGCTAGACTCCATGATAAAAGGAGAAATTCAATTTGTCAACTGGACAACTGGAGTGCTGGTTAGATATAAGCAGTGTCTAACCAGCACTCTAACCAGAACTGACGAAGCAGCACGGATGAGCTGCAAAACGTTTTCGACCAAATAAACTTTGTCCAGTTGACAAATTGAATTTCTCCTTTTATCATGCACCAGGTAAAATCCTCCAGCTTAGGTCTTGACCAAGCCTAAGCAACAAGATCATGGCGATGGGTCCCCGGGCGCCTGAAAGATGAGCTGCCCACTGAAGGATGGATCAAATGCAGAGAAACAGAATTTCCCTACGGGGATGAATAAAATATGTCTTCTTCTTCTTCTTCTTCTTCTTCTTTAATTTGTATAATCTTAACATGTACAGTGCAAATACTACACATCTATATGGATATGTTTTTGCTTTGCCTGAAAGGTTTCACAGTATGGCATTAAAGCTATCCATCTCTGAAACAAGCAAGTGATGTGACCAGGCCAAGTAGCAGGTCAGTCATAGGAAGACTAGTAAGAAAGCAAGTTATTTTGTTCTGTTTTTTTCCCCAATAATAGCAACTGAATAAATGCATGCTCTTGTGAGATTTAAGCCATGTTCTAATGCAGTTACCTCCTCAAAAACATACCTGGAGTCCTTTGTTTCATTCGCACATGTTTAAAGCCCCAGTGTGTAGGATTTGTGGCGCATAGGTGGATGGTGCTATTGCACTTTCTGTTTTAGCTACAGCAGACCTCGAGGGACCCGCGCGCCGCTACTGTATCAATAAAACGCGGTCCCGTTTTTTGTTTTTTTTTTCTCATGAAAACACACATTCCCGATCATGTACCATGACACTCTACACATCAAATGAAACCTTACAGTCTCCTCTTTTTGACTATGCAATTCATTTCCCTGCACAACAAACACTCCCCGAGCACATGGGGCTTTTATACGGAAAAGCACAAAACGAGGTTAGCTTACCTTAGAATGCTTTGCACAGGTCAAACTCTGTATTTCACCATAAACTTGCTCTCAGTTTGTCCGTAAGGATCCAGCGAATAAAATCCAGTAAAACAATTTAGTCCAAAACACGTGTTAGATCCATTACGACGTCTGATCCGGGAGCATGCTTGTGTTGTTTACCCAAAACCACGAGCCTTGCCGAAGGCGAAGGCGGAGCCCAAATGTCCTTCTGCGGCTCTCGTATTCAAAATGGCTGCCTCTGCATGGGGAAGATCCCCCTTTTATGTGACTATATCTAAGTCCAAAAGAATACTTTGATTTCATGATGGAAGTGAAAAGGCTTGGAAAACAATGTATTTTTGAATGGGTATCTTCAATTTCGGTAATTAACGGGTAAAAATCTTACACACTGTCCCTTTAAGGAATCCTTTATTATTAGTCTCTGCCTTGTGATGTCATGAAATGGTAGTTTTCAAGTTAACAGCTACCTTTTACATTTTTCAGTAGAGATTGGCAATTTCAGGGCTGAAATCACCCAAATGATTCTAGTGAAGGTGTGTGAGTTTAAAAACACATTCACCATATAATTATGTTTCACTTACAACACTTCCTCTATGCAAAATAGATTATGGAACATTCCAGGCAAAGTGGTTATAGTGCATCTTTAATTAATGAATAGAAGCAAACCACATTTAATAATGCCAATAACGTTGGCTGTGTTTTTCTAGGTGCGTTCAGGGTTTGATGACAACTATAGCCAACCAGACAGACAAATTCTATTTTGGCTAGAAATAATAAAATAAGATCAACTAGTTTTTTCTATAACATTATCTCAGTTGTGCCCAAAGTGGAACCCACAGGCCAAACTTGGTCCTCTAAAGGGTCTACTCTGGCCCAAGCCCTGGCGCTGAAATTGTAATAAGAATCTATTTTCCTTCAATCCAGTCAATTCCCCAATATACAGTATGAAGTCAGTGTAATCCTAAATCTCCAGAACATTTTTATGTGCAAGCTAACATCAGGTTGGTCCCTCGACCTGCTGATGTGTCTTCTTTTGAATAGTGTTAACTTCTTATACACATTACATTATTATAAACATACAATGGTAGTTTGTTTAAAGGTCCCATGGCATGAAATTTTCACTTTCTGAGGTTTTTGAACGTTAATGTGAGCTTCCCTACCCTGTTTAGCCCCCCCCCCCCCCCCCCCCTTCATGGTTAAAAGTTGCGAAATGTCTAAACTGAGCATTTGCGATCCTTTTCTGCGTTACAAAAAATCGGAGCTCAAACGGGCGATTTTGAACAAGGCACCTTATTGACGTCAGATCGAAAAAAGAAATACAAATGCAGTTCCACCCCCGTCTGTCTGTACTCAGCGTCTCTGTAAATCACGCCCAGAGAGTTTGGACTGCGAATGCGCTAGGCAATGCGAAATGCGTTTTTTTATTTGCCTGGAGGCACGTCCAAGTGTTTCTAGGCTCGGAAGTCCTTTATCTGAGCCTCTGGACCTTTGAACAGCAGTGGTTTAATTTTATTTTCTGTGGAAATGTGTTTATTTTTCAATGGAACGCTTCAAATCTCTCCCCCCGTGCAAAAACACGGAAAGGGATCAGCTGAGAGCTAGAGTGGAGAGCGGAGAGTTTGGCCACGCCCCCACCCTCTACTATTGGCCATCTCTTTTCTCCTCATTTGCATTCAAGCAACAACGCCCAGAATAAAGTGTTTGAGAGAGATATTTATGACTCTTTCTCATCTTATCTCTGTTTCTCATGCACTGAGTGTTGATTTTGAAGAAGGATTCATTTACAGTATTAGGGAACCATTAAGGAGCCATATAAAAGCATCAAGAAGTACCATGTCATGGGATCTTTAACATTTAAAAATGTAACTGATTATTTGAGATCTCCATTTATTTATTACACATTAAAAGAACAAGTCAATGTAAATGCATTATACAAACATATACTGAAGAAAGTAGAATATTTATTTGTAAGTGAACACAGTGTCCCTTTCAAGTATATGGTTCTATCCAACATTTTATCCCTAATTGAATTATTCTTATGTTTAGGATGTTTTGAGTTTATGAGCAAAACAAATTTCCACACGTCTAATTTGCTGTATGAGAGGTTCAAAACTACTCACAAATACCCAGAATGAACTTGGGACCATATAATTCTAAGGGGACACGTGATCAGCCTTCTACAAGGAGCAGTGTTTTCTCTCCTCTGTCCTCCTGCAGTGCCATCAGTAGTCCACAGGGGGCAGCGTCACCATTTCAGCGAACTGCTTGTGGTTGACAGTCCCGTTGGGTTTGATGTTGCCCTCTCTGAACAGCTCATCCACTGCAAACAAGCACAGGTAGAGTGATACGAGACATTTTATATGGTTATAATTAATACTTTGAAGTGACATTACGCTATGGGCGTTCTGCATATTCTGCATGTCTATCATATTCAGCTGTTACCATGGTTACACAGTGCATGCCACAATCGAGGTGGTCTGAAAACTCAAGAAATACTATAAAATGTATTTAAACAGCACATTTTCAGGAGCTTGTGATCAATACGAGCATTCCTGTTCCTTTTTAGATGTTTGATTTTCAACAAAAAGGTGGGAGTGGGACTTGTTTAACAGCACAAATCAGCTCAACTGTCATTCCACCTCAATTCTTTATGGTCTGATTGAATAAAAACAAAACTCAGATTAAAGTCTAACCTGAGTAACAAGAGGCAGACAGAGCAGTGCCTCTAGTTGGCATCATAGCCCCAGGAACAGTTAATGACATCATGTATGTTTTTTCAGAAATGTAATTTTTTTTCTTATTTGTATTGTCTATTGAAGGCGCACTTTTCCGGTGGAGGTGACCTACTTGTTTGGTGACTCCAGGGTCATTCCAGAATTGGAGGACATTTTACGTCCCACCCATCAAATATTAAATAATCCACATACAAAATACTAAAACATACAGTTTCTGAGTGAATTTACTTGTCCTGAGACCAAATCTAAAAAAAAACTAAGAGAAAAGAATGCTTGAAAATAGTTTTTATAATACCAAATAAGTCTAGAGTACCCCCAAAATGCCATTTTCCTCTTGTCCCACCCCTCTAATGGCCAAATTGAATCTCAAATAAAACAGTTAAAATTGAATTGAAATTTCTTGTTTTTTCGATAATTAGTTTCATTGCCATCTCTTGTAACTGTGGGAACATTTGTTTTAATAGACATAATATTTCAAATAATAATTATTCATGGAATTATTCATGGAACATGTCCCACAACATGCACCAACCCTGTTACCAGAACATTTTTAGCCTGGTAGAAGAAGAAGAAAACAGTGAATCACATGATCCCCTGGACTTGACATCATCAAACAGTTTTCCAAAAGAACAGGCAGAGCAAAGGTTTATCTTCTCTTCTATTTTTCATATTTTTATAACATCGTTAGCCTTGATTGAATGTCTCACTCTGCCTCATGCAACCCTGTTATGCAAATGATCAGAATAAGACTATTTTTTTTCCTTTAAGTATTTGCATAAATAAGTTTTTCCTCTTGATTAGTAATAACAGCTAGCTAAACAGCTAGCTTCTATTCCTGAGATAAAGCTAACATTAGCGCGATTTTGCAACCCTGTTACCTGCAACCCTGTTACTGTGATTAGAGGAAATAAATAAATAAACCATATAAATCATATAATAAAAAATTTACCATTAACCGTAAGCTGAGCTAACGAAGCGTTTGATAGTTTATTACCTATTATTGATTATGTAGCAGAAAATCAGGAAAGTGAAGGTTTATTTTTCAAGAATTTTAAAGCCAAAATGTCCTCCAATTCTGGAATGACCCTCCACAGAGATCTTGCTTTGACTGGTATGGCATTAAAACATCACGCCACCGACCCCTTCAACTTCAACCTCCACCAACACTCACGCACACCCCACATTTAAAATTAAAAACAGACAATATGAGATCAGAGGGATGGCCATGTCTATAAAAAGAAAATCAGAACCAATATTATAAAATTCTGTATATCTGTTAAAATGATGGACCTGGAATAATTGTAAACAAGAACTTAAACTATGCACCACTCTGTTCCACTTTAGAAAGAAGTTTAAATGTTTAACTCTGGGCAGATACATGAATTATGATACTTAATTTGGGCTATGGTAATATGCCATAATTTTACTGTATATTGTATCTCTTAGTGAAATTAGGTCAAATAACACAACAAATCAATGAAATAAACAGAATTGTTCATTTCATTTGGCAGTGTGCTCCTGGTTGTATTGATATTTTGGGGTCTCTCTCTTTAAAGTGTACATTTGAGGCTCTCTTATTACTATACTATGTAGCGGTAAAACATACATGAGTTAACAATGTCTATTTGTGCTGTTTAAAAGCCACAAAAGTCCATTTAGCAGAATAAATCACTTTTGAACACCCTTTAATTCATTGTAATCTGCTCCAGCGTGGTGTCAGCTCTGATCCCCTCTCATACTGTTCCTCACAGAGAAATGTCACAACACAATCCTCCTGTGACCAGAGGAATAAGACCCACTAACACTCATGAGCATGAAGTGATGTGGTGATATGTTCACTTGTGTCAAGCTAATAGTGTTCAAGTGACATGACATCATCAAGAATTCCTATAGTGTAAATGGAGCTGGAGGACAGATCTGAATTCTATGGTGGAAATCACAGTTTTTGTTTGTTTGTTTTTTTTTCTCCAAGGGGCAGTTTAAGCACACAGGCAGTATATCATATTTATTGAAAAGCTCAAAGAATAGGCTCAGTGCAGCCCAACAGGTCATCAGGTCCTAAGTGAGGAAAATTTGAGAAGAATAAAAGTCCTCAGGACAAAGGTGTCCTTCTTCTGTGTCCTGCAGCCCAGACATCAGCAGCCTCCAGGGGGCGCCAGGTGAGCTCTGGACACACAGGAAAGCCTCTCCTAAACATCTCTCTGTCTGCTCTGGTGTTTTGGTCAGTGATGAGCTGGGACATTTCCTCTGGAACTGGAACTAAAAAGACTAAAAAGTAGCATTTCAGAGCTAGCCAGTTAGCATAACTAGTCCCATGAATGGCACTTTGGCACTTTTTAAATATATATATTATACAGAAATCCCTCGTTTATCGTGGGGGTTAGGTTCCAGAAATAGCCCGCAATAAGAGAAATCCACGAAGTAGGACAACTTTATATTTTACAATTATTCTACATGTTTTAAGGCTGTAAATGCCTCACCACACACATTATACGCTTTTCTCAGACTGAAATTAACATTTTCTCGCATTTGTCTCTAGTTTAAACACTCAAACTTTCATAGATTTTCAACAAAATGTATTAATAGTGACGCGTGGGGGGAGACACGGCCCCGGAAGCCCCACCAGACGCGCGAGGAGCACTGCCACGTCCCGGGACGAGACGCGCACCAACCCCTTGGAGAAGTGCGCGACACGTGCTGCTCTGTCACGGATTTGTCCACGATAAACCCCTCATCGTGGACAAATCCGAAAAAGAAAAAAAACAAAAAAAGAAAAAGAAAAAAAAAATCTGCGAAACAGTGAGGCCGCGAACAGTGAACGAGCAAGGGTTCACTGTATTTTCATTACCATCATTTCCGGACAATACGCTGCTATTGCTTTCTCACACTTTGAACCCTGCAGCTTATTCAATGATATGGCTAATGGATGCATTATTCGTTTATCAACACAGCGGATGCGCAGCCTGAGTACAGAAAGCGCCACTGTCTGTGCGGTTAACATGAAGTTACAACACTAGCAAGTGCTGTTGTCAGTGCACTAAAACAGTTAATCTCCATGTGATAAAATAAGTTCTGATGCTAAATGAACATTAGTGAGTGGGATACGTCTTAATGACTCGTATGCGTAGCCTGAAATCTGCTGATATGATCCCAGACACTGACATGATCCCAGACACCGACATGATCCCAGACAGGACATGGGCTCTTTCTGCAGGAGACATACGCAGTAGAGGGTGAAGTGACAGGATGTAAGAGCGAGACAGACAGGTGAAGACACGATGCGCTGAGGAAGATGCTAGTTTGATTTTGTTTTGTACAGTTATTTTGCACTTCATGCACACACCCTCCTCATGGAAAACACATGAAGAAATGCTTATGATGCAGCTTTTAAGCTAAAGCCAATCGATCTGGCTGTCGAAGAAGGAAATAGTGCTGCTGCGCGTGAGCTTGGCATCGATATATAGGCAGCGGCCTATATATGTTCAAAAATAAAATTCTTTTAAAATTTAGTTGACATGGCTTATATTCAGGAGCGCTCAATAGTCCGGAAATTATGGTATGTCATTTTTACAGTGTATTAGTCTCTTCTGGCAGACACAAGCACTAATGTGACAGCTACAGACTGTGGGGGTCCATCTCACGTCCAGCTGAGAAGTGGTTCTTCTGTCACAAAGTGTCACAAAGAATTACACTTTGTATTCAAATGATGAATTACCCCAGACACTATTTGACAAACCATAAAAAATTAATGTCATGGACTTTACTTGTAAGTAAGTATCAGCCAGTTATCCACATTTTACCAAGAGGGTTTGATGTAGTGCCCCAGCTCTTCACACACACCTCATGACTGGGGTTAAGGTTAAACCAATCTGCACCAGGATTAAACTATGAGCTCAAATCAGGACCAAACCAGGACAAGTATGAACGCTCCTGAAGCTTTGGCTTTTAAATCTATTTTAATGTGATTTATAATTTTGAAAATCAGATCTTGAATGTATCCAAGGAAATTCACATGGTCAGGTCTGGTTAGCTCAACTGGTAAGTCACTTGACTTTCACCTAGGGGACCTGGGTTTGAATCTCCCCTGGGCAATGAGCAAGCCAGTGTGGGTCCTTGGGCAAGACCCTTCATGGTACTGCCCCCCCCCCCCCCGGGCGCCTGAAAGATGAGTTTGTCCACTGCTCCTGAAAAGGATGGGTCAAATGCAGAGAAATAATTTCCCTATGAGGATAAACAATCTTCTTCTGTGATTTGTAGCTTTTGTAAAAAAGAATTTTCCGATCACCGAAGCTGCTCCAGCCTGACAGATCATTTGAACAATAAACACGTCCAGACAAGTTCCATTGTTACCGGTGACAGTGCTAGCGTGAGCACACCTCGCCAAACCACGCTTGCAGAATTTGGGAAAAGAATGAGCAAAGCGGCCACAGAAAAACTGACAAACTCAATCGCAAAGTGGGTTGCTGCTGATTGCAGGTCAATTTCAATTGTGGAAGACAAGTGCCTAAAGGAGGCGTTTCAGATAGGGAAACACACTTCACCAGTAAAAATGTGGATTTCAAATCTTCTCGTCTGAGTTTATTTAGTTGATTCTTCAAGTACCACAGCTGGTGCTTGCTCACAAGTTTGTGATTAGTGAACACCATAATAACATTGTTAACTGCTTTTATGAAAGGGGAGTATGTAGAATTTCAGTTTTTCTTTTCCAAAACCATGTCTCCAACATGTTAGCATTGCACCTCAATTAGAGATTTTACTGATGACAGTTCCAATGTTCATCTATTCTTAAGTTATCAAAACAAAAGAAGATTATTCAATCAGGAAACAGAATGAGCCTCACATTTGTAGAAATCCAGTTGGTTTAAACCTAAAATGCCTCTCTCTGACCTGATGGTCACTCCCTACACTCCAGCACCTGCACCAATCCTGAATCAATGCTAGTGCAGCCTCTGCAGCTCAGGGAAGGAATTCTGGAGGTTCTGAGCTTTCACATGAGGCATGACCTGTCCACATACTGAGAATGGTCATCATGTCCATGGAGTTTGTAATTATGGATAATTATGATAACATTTATTATAACATTGTTATCAGTAAAATGATCCTATGAATATCTGAACAAACAGTATTGAGCTTGTTTCTGGGCTGGGACAAAATTCTGCATGCAGTAGTGACATTGTTATTTAATGTGTTTTTTCATAACAAAACCATTAAAATGAGGAAAATGGTTCTTGCAGGGGGAGATTAGAGTGACATCTACATAACAGCACCATGCACTTTCAAGTGGAGACAATAGGAAGACATTAAAAAAAAGCACTCAAGGACAGTGAGTACACCGTGTACTCCATTAGTGAGGGAAGATAACCTCTTTAACACACATCTGCTTTGTACAGGTAAGGAGGGGGAGAAGGGGAGCAGAGGGAGGAGGAGAGGGAGAGTAAAGCGACGAGAGAGGGAGACGAGGAGGAGAGGGACAGAGGAGCAGAGGGAGGAGGACAGGGAGGAGAGAGGGAGAAGAGGAGGAGAGGGACAGAGGAGCAGAGGGAGGAGGACAGGGAGGTGAGGAAGAGAGACAAAGGAGGAGGGTGAGGAGCAGAGGGAGGAGGAGAGGGAGGACAATAAGGAGGAGCAGAGGGAGCAGGAGAGGAAGACAGTGAGGGAGCATTGGACTTGTACCTTCTCTGTGTGTGAGTTTCTCCCCCATTGTGGTGAGCTTGGCCCTGAGCTCCGTGGCCTGGATGTAGCCCTTCTTCTGCTTGTCGGTCATCCTGAGAGCCTCCAGGATCTCAGCCTTAGGGTCCTCTTGCTGCATCTGCCTGTGCATCATGGTGAGGAACGTGGAAAAGTCCACCGCTCCAGACTTTTCTACAACACAAGAGAGTTTTTAAGTGTGATGTCATTTCTGAGTCCATCAGATGATTGAAAACAATGAAAAATGTTACAATTTTCTCTTTTTAAAATGAATTAATTAACCATCGGACTTCTATAGCTAAAGCGCTTTACAGAGCATTATTCATTCATTCCACACTCACTGGTGCTAAGTTGCTACCCTGGAGCAGATTGATGGAAGTGAATCTTTTAATCTGTGCCATCGGCTCATCCCAACAACACTCACACAGTGTTGGCAATGTGGGTGAAGTGTCTTCTCTAAGGACACAACAAAGACACTGGTGCCCCACTGTGGCATCGGGTATTCCCAGTGCTCGTCCATCCAAGTACTCGCCAATTATGTTTTAGTGAAATGAGGAGTCCAATCTGTCATAATATGTACTTTAAAGTTTTGTACACTACTATACACCATGTCTAGGGATGGGGCAAGATCTCGTGCACATGTGGGTTAAAGGAAAAGTAACGTTTTTCTTTACAATTTGAGCCTTATTTCTGTAATAAAACAAGTTTTACTCACCCATAGCACTTTGGTGTCATATGGAGAACTTCTGGAGATGTTTTAGATTTGCGATCTCCATAATGTGCGTTCTCGGGGCACATGTTTGCGGTCTCCATATAACACAAACTTTAGCACTTTTCAAATCATAGAAGCTCGATGTCTTACTCTACGATTTCGTTTGAATCAAAAGTGGCCTGTAATCCGAGATTTATCCATAGTTTACAGCTTTGCGTTCCATGTTTGGGTCCCGGGATCTGAGAGCACACTCCGCGCATGCGCACTGGCGTCCTCATCTACTCGAAACTATGACTAAATCTCGGATTACAGGCCACTTTTGACCACACAAAATCGTAGACTAAAGACATCGAGCTTCTATGATTTGAAAAGTGCTAAAGTTTGTGTTATTTGGAGCCCGCACGGGGCATATTACATGCTCGGGGAACGCCCCGAGCTATGGCTATAAGTCGGCTAGGCTAACGGCGTTAGCCTAACGCAAATCTAAAACATCTCCGGAAATGCTCCATATGACACCAAAGTGATATGGGTGAGTAAAACAACTTGTTTTATTACTGAAATATTGTAAAAAATTTTACTTTTCCTTTAAAGCTGCACTTTGCCTGGAATGTTCCACAGTATGACATTAAACTATTTTCATGGAGTCAAGCAGGTGGCGCTACCAGGCCAAGTTACAGGTCCGATCTGCAGAGAGGCAACCCCATGCACAGTAAGAATGGATGGTTTTCAAGGGATTTTTCAGGTTTTAAAACACTTGTATAAGAAAGATTGTTTTAATGTCATACTGTGGAAAGCAGTAACATTTCCACAGAGACAAGCAGATTATAGAAAAGAGGAATACAATGACAGCAAAGATATGAAATCAAATAAATTCAGAATGGAGAACTGAACCGCACAATGGATTCATTATAAACTCTGGTCTCTCGTCTCTTCTCTTGGACCTAATCGCGTGTCTGTTCTTGTCAGGTGGTAATTGTTTCTGGCTCCAGCTCTGGTCCTGTCTTTCAGCTGGGGTCTTCTGCTCTTGTGTTTGCTCAACTCAGGCACTGTCAGCTTCTCTGAATGCAAGACTAATATTTGGATATGCTTAAAATAATAAACTGTGTATGGTTTATCCTGCCTCTCTTCTTCAGCTCCCTGTAGGGCGCTCACATCATTGTAAGGATTATAGAAAAATAAAGGATTTACAATTACTCACAATTATTATTAAATAAAAAAATTGTGAATTCTTGCATTTACTTTTTCAATTTACTATAAATTGAATTAAAACACTGATTTCTGCTTCAAAATGTTATCTTTTAAGACAAGTCCTGACAAGTCCACAGTTTACTGGCAGCATGAAATGAGGGCGCATACTAAAACTATAACTGAGCAAGTATCCATACTAAAAAGGTCAGAGGACAGAAATTAAACTTTCCTGAATGTCTTTAGAATAATCTTGAGCTGTATCAGTACAAGTCTAAGAGCACATAGACTAGTATACACCTGCGGATCACTGTGGAACCTACCTGGACCACTGAGGGATTACACCAGTGGTGAAAGTAAAGCGGTGCGCACCAGAACGCAGCACCGGTATAAAATTCGCAGCACCGCTAAGAGAATATGGTTAATGGTGACCAAAACCCACATTTGAAAAAAAAAGTAAGGTGCGCTATTTAAGTAGAAAATACAACCAACCACTCTATGCCATTCGAGAATAACTGAAAGCTACCCGAAACTCTCGTGCAGAGATATCTGCAGTCTGCTAAGCAAGGATTGTCAAAACTTATCTGACTGTAGCCGTGAAAGTGCCTAAACCATTGCGAGGCGGTGCTGTGCACTGGTAGAAGATTTAAGGCCGGCGCGCTGCCTGCACCTGTAAGAGAGGGTTTATGCTGACTAAAAAAAATGAAATAATTAAGTATTTTTAAAAAGTTATTTATCTATGAAAAAGGTGTAAAACGTTAAAATAATAATAATTAAAAAAAAACGGGTAAAACAAGTGTTTGTTTGTTTTTAACGGTAAAGTGATGCACTGGACATCATAGCACCTGTAAGAAATGAAAACTACTTTCACCACTGGATTACACATACTGTATATAAGAAGGTATAGAAATTACTATGATTTAATGGTGAAACTCACATTGTATTGTTTAAAGAAGTGTATTGAAATGAGGGCCCGACTGATATATCGGCTGGTCGATATGGGTACTTATCAGCTATTGGCCTAAATCTTGCTGATATGGGCCGATAGTCCACGTGGGCATGTTATACCTCGTTGTGAAGCTTAGACTCTCTATATTAAGTCAATTTAATCCAATTTACAGACAGGTAAATGTCCTAATATGTGGCACCGCATCAATCACTGCATGCACATGGAAAAGTCCAAACCGATTGCAAATGGATTGGGATCGTATCGGTTGCATGTGCACAGGCAATGGATTGGATTGGGATTGGTTTCCCCAATCCGAGTGGAACCCCTGGTTTAGGCCAATAGCAATCCGCTTGGTGTCACCATGTGCACGATTTTGGATCGGATTGGCGTACTGCGCATGTGCGCGCCAGGAATTTCACCCGGAAGTGGTAAGAGTGGTAGGAGGTGCCGACGGCGTCAAAAGGTAGCAATTGTTGTTGCCGGACTTTCAGACGAAAACATGGCAACGAAGAAAGCAACAAGCACGCACTACTGGACAGATGAAGAAACGGAGTTCATGCTGCACCAGGTGCGCGAGCTAAACATTTTAATACTTATGGACAGACGGAGGACAAGAAACGCTAGTCTTTATCAGAAGATAGCGTTGAAGATGGAGCAGGCAGGGTTTGTTCGGACGCCTGAGCAAATCAAAATCAAATGGAAAAACACCAGGGCAGCGCATGCCACAGCCAAGAAGAACAACGGGAAGAGCGGTCAAGACTGTATAACTTGCCCGCACTGCGAAATACTGAAAGAGTTCTTCCCGCATCCGACAGCTGTCCTCCACCCCACAACCATCTGGTTGGATGGCTCAGGACAGCGTTCCTTCACGGCACCAACAAACTCCATCACGCACAGGGCACTTTTACAAACATTTTGAGTTATCTTTTGTGACCTTATAGTATCAGAAGAGAGTGTTTTTTTTTTTTTTTACTGTTGTATAACTTGTAAATATTAAATATTTGTTTACAGGTTAGAATGTCATGTAAAAATGCCATTAGGCCAACCTACTGTCTTTAAATGTGACTGTAAAGATGCAAAATAACAGTAAATGTAGCGTAAAAAATCCCAAATCTAATAGTCAAACCTAAAATTTTATAATCAGATTCACAATGAATTTTAACGTCAATAAATATATCGGCTATCATCACCTCCAAAGCCTGTTACATCGGTATCATATTGGATCCAAAAAAATACATATCAGTCAGGCCCTATTAAAATCATTTGAAATTTGAGTATCGTGACAGCACGTATATGTATTTATAAACTCATTGCTATGAAGAATTAGGATGCATAAGGTAAAAGTGAGGAATAACTTTGGACCATTACAAACAGTTTCAGATGAACCAGTTCTGTCTTTCAGGTTTTTAAGACAATAAAAAGTAAAAATCAGGTTAATTTGAACATCTTTTGCCACCTGTATATTCTGAATACATATCTGAATTTAACACAGGCTTTACTGGAAATTCAATGTGAGAACTCTGACCTCAGATAACACAAATTTGGTCTGGCCCGTTCCCTGCACTGTGATCTCTGCTGTAAATAAAATAAATGACTCATTTAGAATCATGTTTATAAAAGTTTCTCTGAGCGCTGCTGTGTCATGGCATTCTCATGAGAAAGTTGATCTTCAGATGATTACATTAAATGTATTTAGACTCAAAATAACATTCAAAGTCAATGTTAAATTGAAATCATAATACTTAGGCTGCAAGATTAATCGTAATCAAATCGAAATTGAAATCTTAATGGGCGTAATTTTTAATTTTTAATGACCGTGATTTTAAAAATCACAATATGTAACTTCTTAGCCAAAAATATTACTCTTTGTTTTGGTTTGGGTTTTTTTGGTAATAATTAGAAAAGAAAACAAAACATGTGTCCTTACAGTGAGCAGGCTTGCATCTCCACAAACCTGGCTCTTATTTGGCCTGTTTGGTTCAATGGAAATGTTCCTTTGGCTATAAGCTTCAACGTAAACTTTTTCTCCACAAAAAATTAAATTTCTGGTCTTATTCTGCATAAAAACTGCTTACGCTGTATAGTTTAGATCTGTACAAACTGAAATGTGATTCTTGCATTAGTTTGTCACTTTGAACAGAATTGTATTATCAAATCATAAATCGCACATCTAATCCTATCGCAACCTATAATCACTATTTGTTATTTTTCCCAAACCATTCATCAATCAATCATCTGCTTATCAGTTATTATTATATATAAGGCTGTACAGTACCTATCTTATGGACCTGCAGGTGGCGCTCTATCTCTCCGTGGGTGGGGCTTGTTCCCAGACAGCGCATGACGGTGATCAGGTCCTTCACATCGAGCTTCCCCTTCTGCTTCTTATCGTACAGAGAGAAGCACTCTTTGAATTCTGACAGAGACAGAGAGAGAGACAGAGAGTTCATAGTTCATAATTTGCTTCATTGTCGAAAAACCATATGTACAAGTACACATAGAAAATCAAATTTTCGTTTCCCCCTAACCAAGCAGGACAGAGATAGAGACAGCTAGGGGAGGGGCCGCTGCGCATGTGCGCACCGCCAACTTTGAGATAACAGAGTAGAAAGAGAGGCAGTACAATCAATGACAATATTCACAAACAAATTACGACAACAATTGGACAGATAAAACACACTGCGTTTTTTTTTCGTTGGTGACAGACGAGCGGGTGGGAAGGGGAGCAGTCCAGAAAAATTGATTAAATTGATTGAAAACTGAAGCAGAGGCAAACATTACTAGACAGGGCAGAGTGTTCACATAACATTCAGTAGCTCAGTTGGTAGAGCGTTTGTCCACTGATCCAAAGGTTGGCGGTTCAAATCCCGCTCTTGACATAAGAAACATCAGTGGTTGAGCGGTCAGATCCACTGACCCACAGGTTGGTTGGTATGATTCCAGCTCCCACAGATTAATGCTGCCGTTGTGTCCTTGGGCAAGACACTTAACCCACCTCGCCCCCAGTGTCTGCGTACACTGGTGTGTGAATGGGTGAATGGTTCCTTGTTGTAAAGCGAGAAAGCCCTTGAAGATGGAAAAGCACTATATAAAGATGTGACCATTTACCATAATACATATCAGTGAGCTGAATGTGGAATGCCTTATTTTGTAGTGTGATAAGGCTGCAGCTGTCAACCTTGGATGTGCAAAAGGTCCACTTAAAACAAGAGTCAAGCTGAGTCACATTTTCAGGAGAATTGATTACACCGAAAAGGGGGAAATTTAACATAATCGATACATTTTTAGAACCCAGGCGAACAGACAATTTGCCAGAATCCTGGTTTCTGCCAGACCCCCCCCAACTTCATGCCACCAAGAAGGGCTGTGCGACTCGCAATCCTCCCCCAGGCACATATGATGAATGAAAGTGGGCTGCGCCGCTGTTCCGAACAGTCCCACATCCATTTATCCGCGATGTTATCCGAGTGCCACATATTGGAGATGGTACAGTTCAATCTGTGTTTCTCCTTCTGATGTAGTCCTCCCTAGTCTACCACAGCCCCACTATGGTGTAAAATGACAGCTGAGAGCTCGTGGGCTCTTGTCCGCTCCGGCTCCAATTTCCGATGGGTCAGAAAACATCCCCCAGGCCAATCCAGATGTCCTGCCATCAAAATTCCAATCTGCGTCCTCCAGGAACAGCGGTGCCAGGCACACGACGCGTCCCTCGTGTATCCGGCAGCGAGTTTCCCTTGGGACTGTCCGGCGCTTTTCCGTGAAAAAAGTCTGCCAATTGCATTGTGGGACCAGCTTTATCCAATTCATAATTTAGGATTTTGAAAATCTGTTCCAACAGGAGAAAAATGACAAGACAAATAAAACACCAGACAGAGCCAAGATAAGAGAGGAAAAAGAAAAAGCGTCTGCTTTCTACGCCAGCTAGAACAGTGAAGGAGGAGTGAGTGAAAGAAAAGAGACAGACAGAGAAAGGGGAAGAGAGCGAAAGGGAGAGACAGAGAAAGAGAGGAGAGAGAAAGAGAGACAGAGAGAGAGTATGGGAGAGTAAAAGAGAGAGATAGAGAGAAATAGGAAGAAAGACAGAGAGAGAGAAAGAGCGACACAGAAAGAGAGAAAAAGGACAGAGAGAAAAAGAGAGACAGAGACAGAGAGGAAGCGAGGCAGAGAGAGAGAGACAGGAAGACTGACAGAGAGAGAGAAAGAGAGGGAGAGACAGAGAGAGAGAGTAAGGGAGAGTGAAAGAGAGAGACAGAGAAAGAGAGATAGGAAAAAAGACAGAGAGAGAGAAAGATAGGGAGAGAGAAAGAAAAAGAAAGACACAGAGAGAAAGAGAGACAGAGAGAGAAAGGGAGAGAGAGACAAAGAAAGAGGAAGAGAGAGATAGAGAGACAGAGAGAGGGAGAGAGAGACGCAGAGAGGAAGAAAGAGAAAGAGAGAGAAGAAAGAGGAGAGGTTAGTCACATTAACGGCATTAAGATTTATAAAAGAGAAATAAGTGACATTTTAGAGAAATTGCACTAAATTCTACGTCATGTCTCAAACGTAAACATGGACGCGTGAAAAGTCCCTCAGTCGTCCAGGTAGAATCCATGATAAAAGGAGAAGTTCAAATTTGTCAACTGGACAAAGTTTGTTTGGTTGAAGACGTTTCGCCGCTCATCCGAGAGACTTCTTCAGTTCTGGTTCTAGTGCTGGTTAGTCCCTGTTTATATCTAGCTGCAGGGAGGAGCTCACTACCCTGGAATCCTTCTGAAACTATCTCAACTACTTTGTATCTTTTGTTTCCCTGGCGTCTCGTTTAGCATCTCTATTTAGCCCTATGAGGAGCTCACTGCTCTGAAATAGCTCTGAAACTATTCCCTCATTTGTTCCTTTTGTTATTCGAATATTTAGCATCTCTATTCAGACTACAGACCGTCTCCACCCTTCTGTCCCTGACTCGACTTACCTGGTGCATGTTTTGGGTTGATGGAGGAAACCAGAAAGATACACTATAATAATAAACCCTACATTTTCTCTGTCATTTGAAAAAGTAAGAACCACATGTTCTGCCTTATTTCACACAAGCCCATACACAGACTCTTAATAAAGGATACTATATTAAATTAAGGCACTAATCAGGCATCCTCTCCTATGGAATCTCCATTCCTATGCAAGTCACATTAAGAACCTGTCATAACGATTAGCATTGCCATGGTGACTCCACTCCCTGGCTTCACTCAGAATGGCGTTCTTTACATCTACTGTACATCAGATGTTAAGTCTTAATAAGATGACAAACACATTGAGCCAGTGTACAAAGCTGAAATACATAGGTGTCAAACAAATGATAGTAATTGGCCTAGGCCAGTCAATTTTCTGTTGATGTAGATCTTAATAGAGACCCATTTACACATGGTTCCTGGTTCTAGTGCTGGTTAGTCCCTGTTTATATCTAGCTGCAGGGAGGAGCTCACTACCCTGGAATCCTTCTGAAACTATCTCAACTACTTTGTATCTTTTGTTTCCCTGGCGTCTCGTTTAGCATCTCTATTTAGCCCTATGAGGAGCTCACTGCTCTGAAATAGCTCTGAAACTATCCCCTCATTTGTTCCTTTTGTTATTCGAATATTTAGCATCTCGAATATTTAGCATCTCTATTCAGACTACAGACCGTTTCCACCCTTCACACACACACAGACGAGTCAGGGACAGAAGGGTGGAGACAGTCTGTAGTCTGAATAGAGATGCTAAATATTCGAGATGCTAAATATTCGAATAACAAAAGGAACAAATGAGGGGATAGTTTCAGAGCTATTTCAGAGCAGTGAGCTCCTCATAGGGCTAAATAGAGATGCTAAACGAGACGCCAGGGAAACAAAAGATACAAATTAGTTGAGATAGTTTCAGAATGATTCCAGGGTAGTGAGCTCCTCCCTGCAGCTAGATATAAACAGGGACTAACCAGCACTAGAACCAGAACTGAAGAAGTCTCTCGGATGAGCGGCGAAACGTCTTCAACCAAACAAACTTTGTCCAGTTGACAAATTTGAACTTCTCCTTTTATCACGTAAACATGGACCTGATTCTGGAAATATCTCATTCCCAACTCCTTCAGCTGAATCACACATCAATCATTTTCTTAAGATCAGACAAACATCCAGAGATCCTTACCGTTGATTTGAACGGGAGTGAAGAACTTGGCCTGTAAAAGTGGACACACAAAGCAAGATTAAAAACTACGTTTCAAATCCACAGTTTGCCACTACAGTTGTGAGGGCTTTAGCTCGACTTATGGTTCATACTCAGGTATAAATGAAAAGAATCAATGTCCAAACTCACAGAATCCTGTCTACGAGTTTTAAAGGTCCATTGTGTAACTTTTCTGGTGGAGGGTCCGTCAAAAGCTTTTCTCCATGGAGATGTTATTGCTTTGTCTGGAATGTTTCACAGTATGGTATTCAACTTTTCTATCTTTCATGGAGACCAAATCAGACCGAGTTACAGGTCAGATCTGTGGATAGGTGACCCCGCTCACAGTCAGAATGTTGTTTTTCCAAGTATTTTTGAGCTGTAAAACCACCTCTAATTGAATAAATATAAAGCAGAGCTGTTTAATGTCATACTGTGGAACATTCCAGGCAGAGCAATGGCATATCCATAGACACAAACAGGTAACGGACCCCCAACCAAAAAGTTACATAATCAGGCCACAAGACTCCACCCCCAAGGCTCCACCACAAACACCTGCAATAAATGTGTGACAAAAATGCCCTCTGCATATATGTATGTTCTTTACAATGCAGTGTTGGTATTGGAAAACTGGAGCAAGCAGAGGACACCTGCACAGACACAGGCAGAACATGCAAACACAGCACTGAAATGCCTCAGTCTGGGAATCAAACTCAGGACCTTCTTACATGCAAAATTTACTCTTACAATGTTTTTACCTCCTCAAAAACAGTCGTGTTTTGTTTCATTCACACATGTTTGCCAAATCCTTTATTATTAGTCTGTCTACATCTCCAGAGCTCAAAATGCTCTGCTCCACCTTGTGATGTCACGAAGCTGTAGTTGTCAAGTGAACAGCTCCTTTAATTCAGTAGAGATTGGCAATTCCAGGGCTGAAATTATCCAAATGATTCTAGTGAAAGTGTTTAGAGTTAAAAAAAAAAAAAAAAAAAAAGCAAAACACATTACCACATGACATCTCAAGGTGGAACAGAGTGTTTTTTGTTTTTGTTTTTTGTTTTTGAGAGGAAAAACTCAAGTACAGGGTAAATAGGCAGCATGTGTGTGTTAAACATGTGTGAATGAAACAAAACACAACTCCAGGTCTGTTTAAATGAGGATTATAACAAAAACATTATAACATAAATCCATAAATAGCGTAATCCTCTGTCTACTTCATACAATGAAACTGATTAATGTGTATATACCTTTTTGAGAGTGAGACTATAGTGAAAAATTTAATCTGAATATTTTTTTTATTTTTATTTTTTTAAATCATGATGAACACTTTATTTCAGGGGTCTTCAACGTTTTTCAGGCCAGGGACCCCCAAACAGATGGCGAACTGGGCCAGGGACCCCCTACTATATATACGGCATAAAATTGTGTTTTATATTAAATTGAGCTTAGTGTCATGTATAAACATTGTTACTCTGTTATGGTACATCCAATACAAGGAAATAATACACAGGTTAATACTGTATTTTACACTATAAAATATAAAATTATATTATTTTAAAGTGAAATCAAAAGATTTAACGACTCCCCTGCAGTACCTCCGCGATCCCCCTAGGGGTTGCGACCCCCCTGTTGAAGACCTCTGCTTTATTTGAACACTTGCAAAACATTGAACAGTGCAAAATGTGATTACTCAGCTCTCATATCAATTTCGCAGTAAAACAACGCTATACGAGCTATATGAGTAGTAGTAATAATCAAAAATTGGCCCAAAAATATCAGCAGTTTATCGGCCATCAGTTTCTCTAGATCAGAGGTCTTCAACAGGGGGGTCGCGACCCCTAGGGGGATTGCGGAGGTACTGCAGGGGGGGTCGCGAAATCTTTTGATTTCACTTTAAAATAATATAATTTTATATTTTATAGTGTAAAATACAGTATTAACCTGTGTATTATTTCCTTGTATTGGATGTACCATAACAGAGTAGCAATGTTTATACATGACACTAAGCTCAATTTAATATAAAACACAATTCTATGCCGTATATATAGTAGGGGGTCCCTGGCCCAGTTCGCCATCTGTTTGGGGGTCTCTGGCCTGAAAAACGTTGAAGACCCCTGCTCTAGATACTAAACAACTGGTATCGGCATCGCCCATGAAAAAAACAACAACAACAACAACATATCTGGCAATCTCTAATTCTAACCTAACTCCAAATTTTGTTCTGCTTTCTTTTAACTACTTGTCATTTTTTTTTTACTGTTGTTTAAATAATTGTGAGAATATTTGTATTTTAAGTAATAGACACCAGGAAGACTAGTTGCTCCCACGGTACGGTAACAACTAATCGCAGTCCATACAAACAAAAAACCTCTGTTCTTAACACAAAAATGTTATGAACACATCACATGAACACATTCACATTCAATCACATTTTAACACGCGTATTTATGTATAAGAGACGTATATACTAACCATAGCTGCGGTGTCTTCCTGTGTGTGCTCCAGGAAGTAGACCGTGCCTCACCTGTCCATCCAAAGTCCAGCTCCCGGCGGCCTGCCTGTAATTTAACACGCGTCGCCGTGGAAACACTGATACCAGAGCTGGAGGGCAGACACTCAATTACACCCTTAAACGCTGCGCTTTCACTCCCTGTGGTCCATTTCACATGAGAAGGAAACAGTGTCCAAGCAATATACTGAGAGAACAGGACTAATAATACATACAAATGATGAATACGTTTTGGTTTTTGCCATTGTCAAAGTTAAAACCATAGGTCACCTTTTTTTTGCCAGAAAATAGACCAAAATAAATGAAGAAAAACATGAGTTCTTACAGTGAGCAGGCATCTCCATAAACCTTATCTGACTGTTAATTTGGCCTGGAGGAGGACCACCTGCTGCTTGTTTCTATTGAAATGTTGTTCCTTTGGCTATAATGTTCCACAGTATGGCATAAGATTTATCTCACTTTGTAATGTTCTGTTTCAGTGGAATCATTAAGGAGATGTGCCACGTCCAGAAAGTTACATACTGTAGCTTTAATTTAGGAAAGCAAGAGTAAAATCGTATTAAACAAGAGACTATAAAAATGAGTGGAAAGTGCTGACATAATAGAAATGAAGTTAAAAGTTCAAAAGGCCTATTGTTACTTCAAGATAATATTACTCAAGTAGAAGTATAGGATGGTATGACGTAGCATAGGCCTACTCCTACTTCTACTACTACTACTACTACTACTACTACTACTACTACTACTACTACTACTACTACTACTACTACTACTACTACTGTCAGAGGATGATGAGTGTTAGCCTCTAATGAAGTTTAGTCACTATATTTTATTCATGACTTCAAAAGCAGAGGATCCTGAGACGAACCAGTAACCCAGTCATGTGCACAGAGCGGCGAACAAAACAACTACTACTACTATTACTACTACTTCTTCTACTACTACTACGAAAATAATAATACTAACCATAAAAGGAAAAGAAATGCATTTAATGTGTGAACAAAATGAACAATGGCTTCAGCTCTGTCCAACAGGCTCTATTCACGCTTATGTCACAAAACCAGAGCACGTTTGGAAACATGCAGGTTATTTTAATTAATTAAAGGTCCCATGACATGGTACTTTTTGATGCTTTTATATGGCTCCTTAATGGTTCCCTAATACTGTAAATGAATCCTTCTTCAAAATCAACACTCAGTCCATGAGAAACAGAGATAAGATGAGAAAGAGTCATAAATATCTCTCTCAAACACTTTATTCTGGGCGTTGTTGCTTGAATGCAAATGAGGAGAAAAGAGCTGGCCTATAGTAGAGGGTGGGGGCGTGGCCAAACTCTCCGCTCTCCGCTGTCAGCCCTCAGCTGATCCATTTCCGTGTTTTTGCACGGGAGAGAGATTTGAAGCGTTCCATTGAAAAATAAACACATTTCCACAGAAAATAAAATTAAACCACTGCTGTTCAAAGGTCCAGAGGCTCAGATAAAGGACTTCCGAGCCTAGAAACACTCGGACGTGCCTCCAGGCAAATAAAAAAACGCATTTCGCATTGCCTAGCGCATTCGCAGTCCAAACTCTCTGGGCGTGATTTACAGAGACGCTGAGTACAGACAGACGGGGGTGGAACTGCACTTGCATTTCTTTTTTCGATCTGACGTCAATAAGGTGCCTTGTTCAAAATCGCCCATTTGAGCTCCGATTTTTTGTAACGCAAAAAAGGATCGCAAATGTTCAGTTTAGACATTTCGCAACTTTTAACCATGGGGGGGGGGGGGGGCTAAACAGGGTAGGGGAGCTCACATTAACGTTCAAAAACCTCAGAAAGTGAAAATTTCATGCCATGGGACCTTTAAAGGGATATGCCACCCCCAGGTCAAATTTGGGCATCTCCCCACAGTCCAGAGACTAAAACAAGTGATGAAAAGCGTTTTCCTGGTCACCCAGCCATTGTCCGAGTCTGTCAGCACTGACCGCCGCGGTATCTGCAGCTCCTCCGCCTTAGACTGGAGTCTAACGGCGCCAGAGAAAGATTTTGGCCAAAAGGAATTCATTTGCTCGATGCTTTTCCCAATTACTTTCTGTGTAGTGCGCATTCATATCGAGTGCAAATAAATGTGCAAATCAACACGGAGAACTTGCCTTGGTCATTTTGGGTGGGAACTATTTTTCAGTGCAGAAAAATAAAGCCGAAGCACAAAGCACGTAGCGTAACGGGGAACTCCCTTCCTGGTGCGTAAACAGGGATTCCCCTGTCCGCGTGGTGTGTGCTTCGTCTGTCTTTTTCCGCACTGAAAAATAGTTCCCACCCAAAATGACCAAGGCAAGCTCTCCGTGTTGATTTGCACATTTATTTGCACTCGATATGAATGCGCACTACACAGAAAGTAATTGGGAAAAGCATCGAGCAAAGTAATTCCTTTTGGTCGAAATCTTTCTCTGGCGCCGTTAGCCTCCAGTCTAACGCGGAGGAGCAGCAGCTCGCGCGGCGGTCAGTGCTGACAGACTCGGACAATGGCTGGGTGAGCAGGAAAACGCTTTTCATCACTTGTTTTAGTCTCTGGACTGTGGGGAGATGCCCAAATTTGACCTGGGTGTGGCATATCCCTTTAAGTAAAACTGAGAAAATGGCCCAGTTTTCTTCATCTAGATGTTATCGTAATCTTTTTTTCCTTTTATAAATTGCCTATTCATTTGTGTATTATTATCTGTCTAATTTAATTTAAAAAATAAAAAAAAGATGTCATTATAGCGTTCTGATATGTTTGGCAGATCAACGGGTACGAGCAGTTGCCTGTAAGTGACTTCGAGGACGTGATTAGAGTCAGTGGAGTGGAAAGCTTTGGCAGGTTGTGAAGACGCTGTTGCTGACTCGGGACCACTGACCCAGTGTCGGAAACTACCCTGGAAGTCATCATCTGCATGTTTTCAGATGTCTTTGGGTGAGCATGAATAGAGTTTATAATCAGATTTTGTTCATGCAAATGTAAAACATTAAAAAACATAATATTATATTTACATGAGAGCAATTTGTGACAGAAAATCCACATACATTTCTGTCAGATACTTTTGCCAGTAGCTGTTGGTAGAGTCCGCTGATCCAGGGGTTGGTGGTTCGAATTCCGCTCTCAACAATGCATCGCTGGTTGAGCGATCGGATCCACCAGATCGGTGCCATCCCAGCTCCCACAGATGAATGCTGCTGTTGTGTCCTTGGGCAAGACACTTAACCCCCACCTCGCCCCCCAGTGTCTGGGCACACTGGAAGAGCCCCCATGACAGAAGTATATCAAGGCCGGTTGCGTCAAGCAACGTGGGGCCGTCCTCCTGTGGACCCACCACCCACAGGAGGATCCATGGGGGCTGGTGCATTGGGATCTGGGCGGCAGATCTGTCTGGACTGTTGCCCCCGCGGCCCAGAATATGGAAAAAAAAAAAGAAGAAAATGGATGGATGGATGGACTTTTGTCAATAGTCTTAAAACTCTTAATTTGACACATCAGTAATAAAAAAACATCAGCTTGCAGTTTCTTGTCTTAAACCGGACGTGGACTAAACCAGGTCTAGACCAGAACTAAATCAGGTCTAGAACAAGTCTAAACCAGGTCTAAACCAGGACTGGACCAGGTCTAGACCTGGACTAAACCGGGACTAGACCAGGTCTAAACCAGGATTAAACCACTCTTTGCTGGTTTTGTGCGGTTTCGTGAGGACGCGCTCCAGGTGCCGGTTCGATCTCGTGCTCGCAGCCCCGGTGTACGTGCGGCGTCACGCCAGTCACGTTGCTCTGTCACGGATTTGTCCACGATGAGGGGTGCACGTGTCGCGCACTTCTCCAAGGGGTTGGTGCGCGTCGTATCCAGGAACGTGCCAGTGCTCCTCGCGTGTCCGGCGGGGCTTCCGGGGCCGTGTCTCCCCCCACGCTTCACTATTAATACATTCTGTTGAAAATCTATGAAAGTTTGAGTGTTTAAACGAGAGACAAATGTGAGAAAAGGTTAATTCCAGTCTGAGAAAAGCGTATAATGTGTGTGGTGAGACATTTACAGCCTTAAAATATGTAGAATAATTGTAAAATATAAAGTTGTCCTACTTCGCGGATTTCTCTTATTGCGGGTTATTTCTGGAACCTAACCTCTGCGATAAACGAGGGATTACTTTACTGAAAATGAATCCTTCTTCAAAATCAAGACTCAGTGCATGAGATAGTCAAAAATATCTCTCTGAAACTTTATTATGGGCGTTGTTGCTTGAATGCAAATGAGGAGGACAGAGACAGGCCAGTGCAGCGGGTGGGTTGTGGCCAAACTCTCCGCTCTTTCCTCGTTTAGCGGGGCGCTGTGCGCTGGCCCCACTTCCGCGTTTAAGCGCAGAGGAAGATATGAGACGCGTTCCATTGAAAAATAAACACATTTCCACAGAAAATAAAATTAAACCACTGCTGTTACAGAGGTTCGGAGGCTCGGATAAAGGACCTCCGAGCGTGGAAACAGTCTCATGTGCCTCCAAGCAAATAAAAAAACGCATCTCGCATTGCGTAGCTCATTCGCGGTCCAAACTCTATGGGCATGATTTCCAGAGACGGTGGGTAGACATCCAGACGGGGGGTGAAACTACATTTGCATTTTTCCCCCCCGAGTGTGACGTCAGAAAGTCCCCTTGTTCAGAATCGCCCGTTTGGGCTGTCTTTTTTTCAAACGCGGAAAAGGACCGCAATTACTCAGTTTACACATATCGCAACTTTGAGCCATGGGGGGGCCCCTAAACAGGGTAGGGGAGCTCACATTAACGTTTAAAAAAGTGAAAATTTCATGCCATGGGATCTTTAATTTCTTTTGTTACTGTGGTTTTAAGGAGACTGACAGGCTTGGTCTCATTTGCATCATGTCTCATCTTTTGAATTCAAAAAGGGATCAAAATAGACTGTCCTTACAGATCTTAGCGCTGTCACGGGCCAAACCATAACCCCTGGAGGGCCAAGTTCAGCCCACGGATCGCAGTTTGGTCAGCCCTCCGGCCTTAAACTAAAAACTGCAAACTTTACATAATGACATGACCACTATACAGTATAGTGAAATGCATATGACAGGTTACACTGCTCATTTCAATAAAAGATAAGATAAGACTTTATTGATCTCACACAGGAGAAATTCACTTGCCACATTAGCTCCAGGCAGTTTAGTGCAAAAGAAAGTTAGAACAAAAAGGTGCATGCAGACAAGATAAGTAATAATAATAAAATAAGTAAATAAGAGAATGTAGAAGAAAATTGCACGTTTAGACTATAGTGGAGTTATACAGTCTGATGGCAGTGGGGATGACGGATCTGCGGTAGCGCTCCTTCTTGCACTGGGGGTGCCTCAGTCGGCTGCTGAAGGAGCTGCTCAGCTCCTCTACAGTCCGGTGCAGAGGGTGAGAGGTGTCGTCCATGATGGATGTAAGTTTGGCAAACACCTTACTCTAAGCCACCTCCTCTACAGAGTCCAGAGGACAGCCCAGGACAGAGCTGGCCCTCCTGACCAGCTTGTTGAGTCTCTTCCTGTCCCGCTCAGTGCTGCTCGGGGCCCAGCTGACAACAGCGTAGAGGAGAGCAGAGGCCACCACAGAGTCATAAAAAGTCTTGAGCAGAGGCCTGCACACTCCAAAGGCCCTCAGTCTCCTCAGGAGGTGGAGGCGACTTTGGCCCTTCTTGTACAGGGCATCTGTGTTGTGGGACCAGTCCAGTTTATTGTTGAGGTGAACATCCAGGTACTTGAAACTGTCCACAGTCTCTATGTCCTGCCCCTGGATGTTCCCTGGTGGGTGAGGTAGTGGTCTTCTCCTGAAGTCGATCACCATCTCCTTGGTCTTACTGGTGTTAAGGCTCAGGTGGTTGCGCCCACACCAGTCCACAAAGTCACTGATGACCGAGCGGTACTCCAGCTCGTTTCCCTCAGACATACAGCCCACAATGGCCGAGTCGTCAAAGAACTTCTGGAGATGGCAGCTGTCCATGTTGTAGGTGGTGTTGTAGATGGTGAAGAGGAAGGGTGAGATGACAGTTCCATGGGGGACCCCAGTGCTGCAGACTACCACCTCTGGCTCACAGCCGTGCAGCCGCACATACTGTGGATGGTCAGTGAGGTAGTCGATGGTCCAGGCAACGAGATGTCCATCAACTTCCGCGTCCTCCAGCTTCCCCCGCAGCAGGGCCGGCCTGATGGTTTTGAAGGCTCTGGAGAAGTCAAAGAACATGACTCTCACAGCACTCCCGGCGGTCTCCAGGTGGGTGAGCCCCAGGAAGTAGATGACGACGTCCTCTACTTTTGGCTTGTAGGCAAACTGCAGCGGGTCCAAGGTGCGGCTCACCACAGAGTGGAGGTGACTGAGGATCACCCTCTCCACGGTCTTCATGAGGTGGGAGGTCAAGGCGACTGGTCTGTAGTGGGCTGGTTCCCTGGCATTTGTTGTTTTGGGAACCAGGACCACACAGGAGGTCTTCCACAGGACGGGGACCCTCTTCAGGCTGAGGCTCAGGTTGAAGATGTAGTAGAGAACCTCACAGAGCTGGTCCATGCAGGTCCTCAGCAGAAGTCCTCCTCAGAAGTCGGTCCGGTGAAGGGGGAGGGGGATGTGTCAACTGGCCCAGGGAGGTATGAAGAGGGGGGAGTCGGAACAGGGGCAGAGGGGGTGGGGGGCGAATCAAACCTGTTAAAGTAAAAGATTAATTCATCTGCCCAGCGCTGGCCACCATCAGCTGTCCCTCTGCCACTCTGTCCAAATCCAGAGATGTTCCTCAGTCCTCTCCACACGCCCCGTACGTTGTTCTGGGTCAGCTGCTCATCCATCTTCCTCCCGTAGTCCTTCTTGGCCCATCAAATCCTCCACTGGAGCTCCTGCTGGACCCTTTTCTGCTCCTCTCTGTCACCTGAGCTGAAAGCACTTTTCTTTTGGTTCAGGAGAGCTTTAAGCTCAGGGGTGACCCAGGGATGATTGTTGGAGAAGCACCTTACCATCCGGGTTGGTACAGTGTTCAGGGATGAAAAATTTCTGCTTTTTGGCGAATTTCCACTTTTTTGTCAGCCGCCTGGGACATTTTTATATCAGCGGAAATCCGTTGAGAAAAATTTTGCCTGTATATATATATGTATAGTTGTGTTTAGGGTTGCCAACCGTCCCTTGAAAAACAGAATCATCCCGTATTCAGAAACAAAAGTACGCATCCCGTATTGCGCTGAAAAGGGACGCACTTTGTCCCATATTACCCTGTGAATCAAATATATTGTCTAAAACAGGGGTGCCCAATACGTCAATCGCGATCTCCCAGTTGATCGCTAAGGTAGTGTGGGTACATCGTAGTGTCATAGTACTCGACACCGGTCTTGGTCTCGAGATGACTGCAATCATATTTCATTACAGCCGCTGCCGTTAGCAATAAACTACGGGGCTTCTCACTGCAGTCTGTGCGCTCGTCTAACATCCTACCTGTCCATCCGCCTCATGTCAGTGCGCCGCTCCTTGCCTTTTCACGCTCTCGCTCACTCCTCAATGTGCTCTGATTAGAAGAGCAAGGAGGAAACGCAAAAGCAAAAACTAATCTAAATTTATGTGACAGTGTTGGCACAGAGCAGGTCTACAGCACAGAGCAGGTCTACTGTGACAGGTGGTTGAATTTTGCCTAATAAAAGTGCACAAATGGTCATAGTCATAGTTTGCTTTATTGTCGAAAAAACATATGTACATGTATATAGAGTAATTCGAAATTTAATTTCCCCACTAACCAGGCAGGACAGTGATAGAGCGGCTAGGGGAGGGGCCGCTGCGCATGCGTGCGCCGCCGACTGGGAGATGCAGAATGGAAAAGATGCAGTTACAATCAATGGCAATTATTCACAACATGTAATGACAGAAAAACTATTGGACTGGTAACACACAGTGTTTTTTTCTTTGGCGACAAAAGGAAGGGTGGGGCAAGGGAGCAGATCAGAAATCACTGAAATTGATTGAAACTGAAGTAGAGGCAGACCTTTCTAAAAAAGACAGGGCAACGTGTTTACTTAATACATGTCAGTGTGAATAGTCCGAATAGTGTGTGCCAATGTTTTTGTAGAGTTCCATGTTAAGCCACATCTGTGACCTTGGGAGTGTTCATGCAAGGAAGCCAAGTCAAAACACAGATAACCGTTGGAGTGACACATTTTCACAGGAGACAGATTGTTACAGAGGGATTAATTTAGCATAATGAAATACATTTTAGAGACCCAGGTGAGTAAGCAATTTAGCTGAAACCCTGGTTCTGCCAGATCCCCATCTTCATATCTACATGCAGATTCGTGAAAGATCTCATCAGTTCCTCATGGCGCACAGACTGTGCTGCGTTGTTTCTACACAGTTCTGTAAGCATGCCCATGATGGTATCCAAACGTCGAGACGTTTCCTTCGGTTGAAACCCTTCTAAATGGTCCTCAACCTGTACCACTTTCTGATGTACTCCTTTCACGAGATCCTCCACGGCTCCGCTGTGGTGCAAGATTACTGCAGACAGCTTGGAGGACTCTTTACTTGCTGCCAGCTTGCAAATTTTGCGATAGATCATGGACAATCCCAGGCCAATCAACAGATGTCCAGCTATCAGAAATCCGAAAACGTAAATATCCTCCACATCCTCCAGGTACATTGGTGCCAAACATACGACTTGCCATGCATAATACGAGTCCCTCGCATATCCAGCAGTCTCGATATTCCCTCTGCTGCCGGGTCAGCGCTGTGAGCTCTTTGGTCTTGTTGGAGATGGAGTGAACGTTTCCCATAATCACCGAAGGCAAATACGGTCTCCAATTTTTGCGTCCACCTCTGCAGCCTCTCCTCTTCCTCTGTATCTGGAGTAGAGAAGGGCCGCACAGGCCGAGAAGGTCATCCCGCACGTATGTGATGCGCTCTGATGCGCACCGAGCTGTGGTTGAGTGAGGTACCTGACTAGCCTGGGAATTCCCAGGCCGCTTCCGTTCGTTTCGAACTGGAAGGCGGCCTGGAAACTCGTCCAAGCGAGAGTCCCAGATTTAGGGCCCCAATCAGAGAGCGGGGGAGACGGTGACGCGTACTACATGACAAACGGAAGCTTGTAGTTTGAACTGACAACTGACATGATTGGCTATGGACTTTCGTATACGCTCAATGATAGACATTCATAACGCCCAATAAACGGCCGTTGGCAATCGCTAACCACACCTCCGTTATGGGATTTTTCGAAGCGAGTTTCCAGACCCATATCTCACTTGTGATATGGTCAGGTGTTAACCAGACTAGTACCTGACACATCCCCCGAAGCAGATCCAAAAAAGTGCAAAAACACTCCAGCTAACAATAAAGCTGTAAAAAGTAGGTTTCCTAGGTGCCCAACTGCACTGTGTCACACCCACTCTAAAGAAATGTCGAAAAAAGCATCTATATAAAAGTAAAAAAAGGGGGGGAGGGGGGTAGAGCTTCTGTGACAGGTTAGCTGCCACCTAACATAGTTAACATATGCATGCATATGCAGCAAGATTAGACTAAATATAGTTCTTTTTTATTTTCATTTATTTTTTTTTATATCTTTTTATCGTAGTGGTTTATCGTTTTCCTGGAGCAGATGTGGCATAGCCCACGTAAAAGTGTTACCTAACAAACCCACGAGCACAGATGGCCAAAACTAATTAACCAATGATTGTAACTGTTTGATTAGAATGATTTTATTTACAGTGGGTATGGAAAGTATTCAGACCTCTTACATTTTTCACTCTTTGTTATATTGCAGCCATTTGCTAAAATCTTTTTTTTTCTTTTTTTTCTTATTAAAGGTCCCATGACATGGTACTTCTTGATGCTTTTATATGGCTCCTTAATGGTTCCCTAATACTGTAAATGAATCCTTCTTCAAAATCAACACTCAGTGCATGAGAAACAGAGATAAGATGAGAAAGAGTAATTTTTCTCTCTGAACAGTCCATTATGGGAGTTGTTGCTTGAATGCAAATGAGGAGAAAAGAGATGGCCTATAGTAGAGGGTGGGGGCGTGGCCAAACTCTCCGCTCTCAGCTCTACGCGTTTTTGCGCACAGGAAGAGATGAGAAGCGTTCCATTGAAAAATAAACACATTTCCACATAAAATAAAATTAAACCACTGCTGTTCAAAGGTCCAGAGGCTCAGATAAAGGACTTCCGAGCCTAGAAACACTCGGACGTGCCTCCAGGCAAATAAAAAAACGCATTTCGCATTGCGTAGCTCCTCTGCAGTCCAAACTCTATGGGCGTGATATACAGAGACGCTGAGTACAGACACAGACGGGGATGGAGCTGCATTTTTCGAGCTGAGGTCAATAAGGTGCCTTGTTGAGAATCGCCCGTTTGAGCTGTGTTTTTTTCTAATGCAGAAAAGGACAGCAAATGCTCAGTTTAGACATTTCGCAACTTTTAGCCATGGGGGGGGGGGGGGTAAACAGGGTAGGGGAGCTCACATTAACGTTCAAAAACCTCAGAAAGTGAAAAATTCATGCCATGGGACCTTTAATGTACACACAGCATCCTATATTGACAGAAAAACACCAAATAGTTAACATTTTTGCAGATTTATTGAAAAAGCAAAACTGAAATATCACATGGTCACAAGTATTCAGACCCTTTGCTCAGTATTTAGTAGAAGCATCCCTTTGAGCCACTAGTCTTTTTGGGAATGATGCAACAAGTTTTTCACACCTGGATTTGGGTTCAGGATTGCGCCTGCATTTTGGATAGAATTTTGTGTTCTTCTGACAGACCAAGGAAGATAGAGGCATTCGGTTTTAGAACCCTGTAATTTGGTATTTTTCTTTTTTCCATAAACTGTCTCTTAACTTATCTAAAACTATAATAAATACTGGCTACAGGTATTATCCCTCAAAACCAAGTACCAATTAGGAAAAAAAAACATGAAATCCTGTCATATGCAGTTTAAAGGTCTTATATTACACAAAAATGACTCTTGTGAGCTTTAAGCCATGTTATGTTGTCACTGTCTTAAAAACAGACCTGGAGTTGTGTTTTGTTTCATTCACAAGTTTGAGTAACACTTTATTAGTCTGTCAACATCTCCAAACCTCAAAATGCTCTCCTTGTAACGTCAAGTTAGCAGCTCCCTTTTACCTTTAGTTCAGTAGAGATTGGCATTTCCAAGGCTCAAATAATCCAAATGATTCTACTGAATGTGTATGGCATTTTAAAACACAGTGGAGCACAATGTGTATTACCACATGACATCACAAGGTGGAAGTGTGGAGTGTTTTCTGTTTGAGAGGACTAAATATGCAGGATTTGTGTGTCAAACATGCATGTGTGAATGGAACAAAACACAGCTATGTATGTTAGACTTAGACTAACTTTATTGATCCACAAGGGAAATTATTTAAAGTTAGGTCTGTTTGTGATGAGGAAACAACCCTATAACATAGATCAGAAAATAGTATAATATATTACATTCTGTGTATATAAGAAGACACAGGATATAAAACAGTCATATTATTGTCAGTAACATCGTTTTGCCCGTGACTGATCTGTCCCACACAGCAGCAGCAGCCTCACAGTGCTTTAGGTCAAGTATGCCCTCTGTTGGAGCGCTGCACGCCTACACTTTAACCCCCCTGCACAAAGGACAAATCTTACACAAGCAGTCAACAGGTTCAGCAACAGTGATTGCGTTTGTGTATTCTGTTAAATACAGTTAACTTATACCTTTATTTATTTACCATTTTCTTTTGTCTTAAAAAATAATGCAGATCAGTTTTGCCAAGACAATTGAAGGACAAGTCCCGCCCCTGGTTGAAATGCCGAGCTTTTAGGGAGCTCTCCCTTAAGTGGAAGGACTGTGTGACTTTTCTATCTTGCATTTCAAAGACACATATATGTAGGTTTTCTTCTGTTCAGAAAAGTAACATAGTGCACCTTTAAATATGTTAAATTGGTACCATCACCTGCTTGTTTTCATGGAGATAGATCCATTTGATGCTACTGTATGGCAAGAAGATGGCAGACAGTCCACCATAAACAATACACAGTGCACCTGCAATTCTGCATTCATTTGGTCATCAGTTACCGTGGCAACACATTGTTTTGTTGTCCCAAAGAAAGAGCTTTGCATAAAAATCGGGGTGAATTTGTTATACAGTGGTACCTCACCTTACGAATGACCCAACAAACGAAAATTTCAAGTTACGAAACGCCTTCACGGTAAATTTTTGTGTCTAGATACGAATGAAATTTCAAGTTACGAAACGTGAAATCTCAAAAATTCAAATAATGCACGCTCAGCCACACACATTATACGCTTTTCTCAGACTGGATTTAAACTTTTCTCACATTTGTCTCTGTTTAAACACTCAAACTTTCATAGATTTTCAACAAAACGTATCAATATTGAAGTGTGGGGGGAAGCGGGAGGGGGGAGAAGACTGCGCGGACACGTGTGCGCAGCATGACCCGGCATGACAGCAGGTCTAGACCAAGATCTAAACCTGGACTGGACCAGGACTAAACCTGGACTAAACCTGGACTAAACCAGGACCCCTCCTGCGGTCCCCTCCTCCCTGCGGTCTCCTCCTCGCTGCTCGCCTCAGCTGTGACTCGTGAGAAACCAGGAAATAGACCCGCACGCGGCGCTTTAATCCACCTGGTCTAGTCCAGGTTTAGTCCAGGTTTAGTCCTGGTTTAGTCCTGGTCCAGTCCAGGTTTAGATCTTGGTCTAGTCCTGCTGTCAGCCCTGCGCCGGGTCATGCTGCGCACACGTGTCCGCGCAGTTTTCTCCCCCCTCCCACTTCCCCCCACACTTCAATATTGATACGTTTTGTTGAAAATCTATGAAAGTTTTTGAGTGTTTAAACGAGAGACAAACGTGAGAAAAGTTTAAATCCAGTCTGAGAAACCAATCAGGACAGAACACAGTGTTACACTATAATAAAAGTTACACTATAAAAAAAAAAAACTTGGATCGGGGCCTTGGAACGAATCAGGCTTTTTCCATTGAAATAGCTACTCAACTTACGAATTTTTCACGTTACGAAACCACTTCTGGAATGAATTAATTTCGTAAGGTGAGGTACCACTATATCTTTAATTTCTTGAGCCATGATCTTGATTTTGAATTTCTTATTATTCTTATTCAAAGTGACCGCTATCTCTGTAGGATCGTTTAGTGCGTATGTCCAGAACAGGTCTGGCACACCTCACACTGCGCCTACACACACACACACACACACACTGTCCCTCGCGTCAGGACAGAGGGAGGACAATGTCTTTTCAGTACTGTGCTCCTGCTGATGGGAACTCTTTACAAAAACTTTTGAACTCCAAAACCCTGTACCTCTGGATCATTTCAACAGAAACACCTGGAAATGCAATCACTGACCGGTCTCCCTTTTATATTTATACCGTCTGTTTTTTAAGTAATGTTTTGTCTGAGGGGTTGTGAGAATTGTGGATTTCCTACGTGCATCACAGATTAAGAAAATTAAATTAGGAGAACGAAGTAAGTACAAAGCAGTGAGCACGCACCAGTGGTGAAAACGTGGGTTGATCGGCAATATGGCGTCCTCAAACATGTACCAATCATTCCAAATACAGCTTCAGAGGATCAGTGAGAAGGAAATAACTATAACATGGTTAAAAACTATAATATAAGTCGATTGTTTTGCAGTAGGTTTGCTTTAAATAAAATTGTTAATAAAAAGTTACATGATGTCACTTTCAGGTCCAAGGGGCATCAGCTGATTGTGAATGTAACCTATTACATTTTCATGGGCATATCATCAAAAACCTGCACAGTACATCATTCAGTACCCGTTATCACCCGCTTTCCTCTAGCGCCCCCTGCTGTCAGTGTGTGTTCTTAATGTGCAGGGTGTAGTAGGACCAGGGCTCTGGCACATACACCAGACCCGGGTACTTGGCACGGAGGGCGGGGTCGTCCCAGAGGAAGCCCACCCACAGCCCCACCAGGAGCAGTGCCAGGCTGAAGCTGAGCAGCAGGAACCGACCATTACTGTCCAGAGCCAGGCCCCGGCGTGTCTGCAGCACCCACAGAGCACCCATGCACCCAAGGGTGACAAGGAAGAGCTCCATTATCTGACCCTCTGTCACCAAGTACCTGCAGGAAGAATAGAGAAAGACAGGGTGGGAATACATGGGTTGAATAGCTTTAAAGCAGGACTTAAAACCCAAACTCCTCCCACAACCACATTTCAAACAAAGCTGCTAAACTGGGCAGGACCTGGAGGACTAAAGGAGATACTGAAGGGCGAGGAGGGGTTGGTGTGTCTAATCAGAAATACCTGGCTGTATTCAGGGCAGTCTCTTGTAGAGGTAAGATCGGGCCTAAAAAAATCCAGCCCGACCCGACCCGGCCAGCGGGTATTAAAGCCCGACCCGGCCCGAGCCCGACCAATTAACTTGATTTGCAGGCCCGAGCCCAAAGCAAACCCGAAATTTAATATTTTATTTGTGAGGACTCGGGAGGAGGAGGGGTGATTTATGATAACAAATTAAAGCCTGTCTTTTGTAACGAAATCCAAGTTTGTGTTTGTCTTTTCAGTTCTCCTGTCTTTAGTTTATCCTTAACTTCTTGCTCATCCATATTGGGGATACCAGGTCAAAATAGATGCGGACTTGCGGAGGGGAAGATTATTAAGAGGGCGGCGTTCACGTGCGCAGAGCATGCTCTGGCTCTGCGGCTCCTGTTTAGTAGTTAAATAGCAATTACATTACAGCACCTTCTCTGTTTTATCCAAATTATTTATTTTAAAACAAGTATTCCTTCGTTTAGTATCCACACATCGTTTTAGTATACATTTTTATAAACATATATTTATTTTAAAAAAGTCAGTGAGAGAGAAGCCCGGCCCGACCCGACCCGAAGCAATGATTGACATTTTAGGCTTGGGCTCGGGCTTGGGCTTAAGATCTTACCTCTAGTCTCTTGTGATGTCACCAACTACTGGATATTGGAATTGGCCACTAAAGCCAGCACACGCCCATTGTTAATATATTTTTGATCACAAAGCTGCAAATACACCTAGTTTGCACTTAACTTGCAAAAGAAAAATGCCTATGAACAGTAGATAATACCATTAAAACACCATACACCAAAAAAAGTTGATTTAGTGTTTTAGTACCACTTTAGTAAGGTTGCATGGTCAAATCAGTATATTGTAATAGTTAACTACAAGGTTAAGGCCAATTATGTTAACTTTTCCCTGGTAAAAATCAATCAGCAAAAATTGGACATTAAGACACATTATGCGCATGGCAAAATGTCACTTATGAGGAGCAACAGAATGAATACAGTCTAAATCACTATTGTGGTTCACTAATCAAAATGTTAAATCATTATCATATTACGTCAGAATTAATTAATATATACCAGAAAAAGCATGTGATGTGTTCATTAAAGATAGGATTTTTTACAGTAGTAAAATGTACTGTAATCACAACTCTACCTGCACTAGCCCTGATTCATGATTGGCTGGAGGTGCTGGGGTTTAGGGAATGACCATTCAGATCAGCGAGAGGCATTTTAGGCTTAAACCAAGTAGATTTCAGCACTGAAACTGACAACCCAAATGAGAGAGTCATGTGAGGCTCATTCTGCTTTCTGATTAGATAAAACCAAAACACCAGATTATAACATAAACAACTGCATGATGTCCAATGTTTTTGTCATTAAAGGTCCCATGACATGGTACTTCTTGATGCTTTTATATGGCTCCTTAAAGGGATATTCCAGGATTTTTGACATGGGGGCTCATTTCCGAGTTAGCCAGAGTGCTGCAGAGATGTGGAGACACTTTTTAGCGAATTTCATGCAGTCCTTCCAGCTGCAGAGTTTTCAGATGCTAGGCTAGCGCAAGTCAATGGTCAATGGTCAATGGTCAATGGTAATCAGGCTTACCCACTCCATAGTGCACCCAAAACAAGTCAACTATTACGCCAGACTGTCGATGTAAATGTCTGTGTTGATGGAACAATTTTAGAAATATAATCAACCTTGTACTTTAAAGGATTTATGTCCTTATGCAAGAGCGCGTTTTTTTCCCGATCTAGCTAGGCATGGGCGGAGTGATATCACCTTGCAGTTAGGTTTCCAGCTGATATTTGTTTACCTTCAGCTGTCATCAGTAGCCGTAGAGTACAGTAGCCTGCCCTGTTCTACAATCCAGACATGGCCACGTTTGGAGGTCTCCCCGATGCTTGGAATATACAGACGAAGAGTTGAGAGAGATGGATGTTGAAAGGGCAGAACGCGAGAGAGTGTCGGTGAGTTAGCCCCCGCTACAGCTACAGAAAACCGGGTTGTTGCATTGTTCGTTGGAATGAACGATCAATGCGGGGCTGTCTTTTCAGTTCCGTGCTCAACATGAATGCTCACGGGCTAGCAACAACTTTATGAGCGTGCATGCCTTTTGACCAGCAGGCTAACATAACGACAGGAGCAAGCTTGGGTAAAAAAGGTACAAACCTGTTCTTCATCACGGGATCTTGCGCTTGGAAAGACAGATGGTACTGCAGTGGTTGTCAGACTAGGCTTTCCAAGGGATTTGGTGTAGTCGTCTGGTCCGAAATGATCACTGCAAATCTTCTGTTTATGTAGCGTCTCCACCGGTGTATTGATGTCTAAGCCAGCAGCTACAAGCCACAGTCTAGTCCTTTCTCGATCGTGCACCGGAAAGCTGTGAAAACTTTGTGGTGCCCACCTGCGGGCTTTATTTGTACATTTTCGAAATGCACACTGAAAAACCATTTTGCCCGGTAGTTCTTTTAAAATTCACCTCTTCACTCTGTGGTCTTCCCTACTACAACTTTTCTCGCTTCTCTTTTTACGTGATTGGTCACTTCACAACCAACTAGAGTAAAGTAAAACTTCACTGCTGCTGCGAAGCTAGTCCCTCAGATATGGAATGATTCATGCTATTCGCACTCAGTTTGATTTAAAAAAATACTCAATCAACATACATTTACATCGACAGTCTGCCGTTATAATTGACTTGTTTTGGGTGCACTATGGAGTGGGTAACCCTGATTTAAATCCGGCTACCATTTACCGTTGACTTGCGCTAGCCTAGCATCTGAAAACTCTGCAGCTGGAAGGACTGCATGAAATTCGCTAAAAAGTGTCTCCACATCTCTGCAGCACTCTGGCTAACTCGGAAATGAGCCCCCATGTCAAAAATCCTGGAATATCCCTTTAATGGTTCCCTAATACTGTAAATGAATCCTTCTTCAAAATCAAGACTCAGTGCATGAGAAACAGAGATAAGATGAGAAAGAGTAATTTTTCTCTCTCTGAACAGTCCATTATGGGACTTGTTGCTTGAATGCAAATGAGGAGGAAAGAGATGGCCTATAGTAGAGGGTGGGGGTGTGGCCAAACTCTCCGCTCTCAGCTCTCAGCTGTGCCTGTGCCCATTTCCGCGTTTTAAGAGCGGAGGAGGAAAGCAGAGCCTTTTCAATGAAAAAAACACATTTCCACAGAAAATAAAATTAAACCACTGCTGTTCAAAGGTCCAGAGGCTCAGATAAAGGACTTCCGAGCCTAGAAACACTCGGACGTGCCTCCAGGCAAATAAAAAAACGCATTTCGCATTGCCTAGCGCATTCGCGGTCCAAACTCTCTGGGCGTGATTTACAGAGACGCTGAGTAGACACAGACGGGGGGGTGGAGCTGCATTTTTCTATCTGACGTCAATAGGGTGCCTTGTTCAGAATCGCCCGTTTCAGCTGTGTTTTTTTCTAACGCAGAAAATGACCGCAAATGCTCAGTTTAGACATTTCGCAACTTTTAGCCATGGGGGGGGCCCTAAACAGGGTAGGGGAGCTCACATTAACGTTCAAAAACCTCAGAAAGTGAAAATTTCATGCCATGGGACCTTTAAGAATAAATCAGCCTTACAAATTGTCATCAGGAAAAGCTATATTTGATTTGTTTACCTTGCATCTGGAGGTTTCATGTTAATGAAATCTGAAAATGAACAACTTTGGTACATTCTACATGAATATAGATCAGTTCAATTCTTAATTTGAACCGTTTCATTTGAATTTGCGTGATCGCTGTTTAATAATACCTAATCCCCCAGTATCATTTGTATCAGTTATACCACAACCAATACACAGCACATATACCAGATTACTGATGTGTCTCTGGGCAGGTTTTTCAGTCTGTATGTGTGAAAGCGAGGCCATTGGGTTGTAAAACTTAGTGGATTATTCTATCTGAAGTGAATGCATCATCGCATCAGTCGACATAAACGCGCAAACAGCCACCTGCTCTGGACCATAATGTTACACCATAAATGTGAAGTTTTGTGGCTGTTTGAGTTGTGAAACTGCAGCGCTGCCTTCTGTCTACCATTTACTCTGGTGGCAATAAAATCCGACTCACATGCTATGCACATTTTTATGAGTTCGTTTACAGGGCTGTCTGCATGTGCTCCCCTATACTGCTCAAACCACTCCAACAAACAAAGTAATCATGTATCCAGATGTATTGGACATAGGGGTAAAAATACTTGGATCTGTATTTTCTGTTTTAAAGAGGGAGTATTTTACTTCTATGGCGTATTAACTGTTAACACAGAACATATTTAAGTCATCATGTTACCGTTTATTGTTTTGAAACTGAAGCTGAAAACAACGTATTAACATAGCTTCAGAGCGCTATCACAACACAATCTTTGTACACACTGCTAATGAAACTACTGCACATCACATCAGGTTTATCAAGTTGTTTTGTAGAGTTTTGTGGGAGGAGCATTATACAGAGTCTTATAGCTAACCGCATGGAGTGTTCGAATAGGGCCCAGGAGAGATCACTTGATTACTCAAACATGCATGGATAACATCTAAAACTTCTGCAGACATGTTTTGATCAGAAACAGCATTAGAACATGGAAAAAAGAAAGAAAGCTGTACATTTTGATGTGACTCTGTATGATGATTATGTGATACTTGATTGTGATACTTGATTGTGTTGTACGTGAGGTCGTCAAAAGTATCGAAAATCAGATAACAAGTATCAAAACTAGATACTCATTTGAGCAGGTATCAATACTTGACAGAACAGGACTTTCCTGGAGCTGTATACGAACAAGTATAAGAGCACATAGACTAGTATACACCCCCATGGACCACTATGGAACCAGGACCACTGTAGTAAACTTACAAGTGAACAGGCTAATAATACTAATAGGCGCGCAGTGATACGAATCGACAGAAAATAGCACCAAGAGAATTAGACTTCAGACTTTTTTTTGACGCCAATATATCACATTTTGGACAAATATTAGAAAAACAAGCTTTATTAACTGTCCCTGATAACTTGCCGGACCTACATTCGTTAGCTACAGACCCGGAGCAGAACTGGGCTCAGAGGACACAGTCAGCGGTAAGTCAGTGTTAATGGACGACACTGCTGAAGGGGACGCCATACAGAGTCACATCAAAAAAACGCACTATCCCTTTAATGTTGAAAATCACATTCTATTGTCTGAAGAAAGTGTTTTTTACTATCATAATGGTATCAATCAAGAATCAAGAATCAGTATCAAAATCGAGTTTGAAATTTCAGTATCGTGATAATACTATTAAAGTCAGTATTATGTATTTCTTACTAATTAGACAAAGATGAACTCAACAGGCCAAGTCACAAGTGAGATCTGTGGAGAGGCAATCCCACTCATCTAAGAATGCTGGTCTTTCTGTGTATTTTTACGCCATATATAAACACCAATAACTGAATGAAAGCAAGCTAGATCAGTTTAATGCCATACTGTGGAACACTCCAGGCAAAACAATAACATAACTGGTAGCCTTATTGCTGCATCTTGAATTTTGTTACTTCACTTTAGTCGTAACAGAACTGCTTCTTTGCAGTGACATCGCGCCATGGGGTCGTTTTACATCTATCTCTATTGGCGGAATGTACCATGGTGACACGATGCATACATTAGCAAACACAGACAAAAATTTTAAGATAGTCTGAATATATAAAGGTGATCAGTCCGAGGGTTCATGGCACTATGTAGGAGTTTGATTTTCAACAAAAAACGTGACTACCTGAAAAACTGCTAGTTAGCTTGTGACTGTAACTTTATGTGTGAGAGACTTGGTTAAGCTCACAAATCACCTCATCTATTGTGGTTCCAACCAAGGCGGCTAAAATAAAGCTCAGATTAAAGTCTAACGGAGTAGTCTAACAGAGTAGTGCTTTCAATTAGCATCACACCCCCATGGAATGTTGCCTGACATCGGCTGCAAATTATCAACACAGTCTGGACATTCACCAGGACACTGACCAGTAGTAGAGGGCACTGGGCCCCAGCAGCAGCCACCCGGACACTGGGAGCCTCTGCTCTTTGGCCTGGCTGAAGCATCCACAGAAGTAGATGAGCAGGATGATGAAGAACGGAATATACCTGGAACAAAGACACAAGAACAAATGTGGAGAGTAGTCAGGCTGGGCTCATGATTTTTTTTATAGAAAGCATAGAGTCTATATATAAGTGGACAAAGCCAACCCGCAGGCCGCCACGCTTCAAATACAATATTAGCATGGGGGCACTTCCAGATCTATTGATTCTGGCCCCAATTCACTTTGTACCGCGAAAACGTGCCCCCCTCTGCTGCTCTCAGGCTCCACATTTTGGTCTTAAAATGGTCATATTAACCAGCTTTTGCCATTTTGTCCTTAAATCATTCAATCCTATTCTTAATATGGAACTCGGCTCCAAATTCGCTCCTCTAACCGCTAGCCTTGTGAGCTTCATCTGACTTCATCCGTCATTCAAATATGACCGTCCAAATCAGATTTGTTATCCTTTGTTTCATCAGATGTGAGCAAAGTGGGCATAATGGTGACAGATGGTTGGCTAATTGTTATTTAGTGGGATTTTTTTGGTTAAGGGGAATGTTTAGTAAGACATCATGCTCCTGTTCCAACATGTATTCAAATTGGATTTTTGTTTGAACCCCTGGGAACATGGCTATGTTGATGTGTTAGAATAAAAAACACTGATTGATAGATTAAACCTGTAACTTCTATGAGCAATTTTAGTTACTAACTACTACTGTTCTCATGTTTTTGTAACATGATTACATTTAGAAAAGGATCTACTGGGATGATCATACTTAAGGGTTATTTGTTAGTGGCATAAAGCAGGGCTCTCAAGTCTCATGCATTGAGAGTGTGACACACGCAATTCGACGTGTTCACACGCTCACACATGGCACATTGATTTCTTTCTTTCTTTTTTTTTTTTTTGTGCCCAGAAAATCGGTCTGTGTGGCTTAGTTTATGCAGGCTCCGCGCGTTTTCGGCGAAAAAAACTCCCCCTGCTCCGGGTGCACGGTCCGAGCGGAGGCCGGAGCAGACGCGCCGTCCCCCGGGCACGTCCTGAGCCTCAGTCCCGGTGCCACGTCTCCTCTGAGACGCACCGACTCCGGTCCCGTTGTCTCCGTCTGTGCGGGACCCCCGACGGCTTACGCGCAGCCCAGAGCTGAACTGCCCATGGTGAGCCGCGGTGAGACACGGGCCCGGTGCATTAACCAGACTCTTACATCAATCCGTTAAAAATGTCCCGCTCCCCCCCGCCCCGGTCCCTCCTCCCCGCCCCTCTCCCTCCTCCCCGCCCCTCTCAGCGCGCACTGACAAAGTGCGGTGATGATAAAACAAACTGAGAACCATCAGGTAATAACTTCATTTATATAACTCTCATTAGTTGCTTTGTAGTTTAAGTTAGCTCTTTAGACAAACATGGCATTTCTCACCCCCTGGGAAAAATTGTTCACTCGCACCCCCCCTCGGAAATTACATTCTCACGCACGACCCCGCTCAAAACTTGAGAGCCCTGCATAAAGTAGTTTCAATGTTATAGTTGTTGTTTGTTTATTGCAGTGCTTCTCAAATAGTGGGGCGGGCCCCCCTGGGGGGGCGCGTTGTGATGCCGGGGGGGGGGGGGGGGTTCTGTACTAGAACTAAGTGTAATTGCACATCAACAACAGTAGTTGGCAGTGGCGTTCTCATTGTCGCTCTGGGGCAGGGGTCAGCAAACTTAAATACGCGATATACAGAACAGACTCACCATCAGCAGAACATCCTCTGTCACAGAAAAACACGTATATTCCACTGAGTTGTGTCCTTTAGTCCGACAGAAGCTGATGCATCAGCGGCACAAGGACAGAGCGTTTTTTTTTTTTTTCAGCGCGTCAATCAAACCTGTTGCAATGTAGTTTTAAGTTTCTGTAAAACGTAAAAAAAAATGTGTACAAAGCTGCATTAAACACATTCATATTTGAGTTGTTTGTTTTGTTTTTAATGTTAATAAAAGGATACAATGTTATATAGAGGTGTACTAATAACAATTTTCTGGACAAATAATACTATTTATAGTCACACGCAGGGAGGGGGGCGTGAATTTTTTTTCTTCTTCCTAGGGGGGGGCATCACAGAAAATAATTGAGAAGCACTGGTTTATTGTGACAGGTCTAGTAGTAGTAACCATCTGCAGTGATATTTAAAAGGCAAGGCATGTATTAGCATGTATCAAACAAATAACTCAAGTAAGAGTAAAATAGTATTTCAGAAAAGTACTATTAAAGTAGTAACTGTTGGGACGTAACATCAAATTTATGATTTTAATAGTACAAAACATTAAAGGCGCACTGAGTCACTTTTTGGTTGGGGGTTCGTCACCAGCTTGTTTCTATGGATATGTGATTGCTCCGCCTGGAATGGTCTCACAGCTTCAAAATACCTAGAAAAACTCCATGAAGATAGAAAGATTTAAGGCCATACTGTGAAACATTCCAGATAAAGCAAAAACATGTCCATGGAGAAAAGCACGTGACGGACCCATCATCAGAAAAGTTACACAATGCACCTTTAAGTAATGAAAAAAATCAGTTTTTTTGTAAACCACAAACACTAAATCATATCTGAAGCAATGGTGAACGTGTTCGAATCAATTCATACAACATACATAAAGCTTTTGTCACTTGTAGACTTTTACTCAAATAAGAGTAGTGTTACTTTATTTAAAGGGACAGTGTGTAAGATTTTTACCCGTTAATTACTGAAATTGAAGATACCCATTCAAAAATACATTGTTTTCCAAGCCTTTTCACTTCCATCATGAAATCAAAGTATTCTTTTGGACTTAGATATAGTCCAATCCAATCCAATCCAACTTTATTTCTATAGCACATTTTATAAACAGAGACAGTTTCCAAAGTGCTGCACATAAAATCAATAGAACTTAATAATAACATTACTAAAATAGCAATAAATAGTCACATAAAAGGGGGATCTTCCCCATGCAGAGGCAGCCATTTTGAATACGAGAGCCGCAGAAGGACATTTGGGCTCCGCCTTCGCCATCGGCAAGGCTCGTGGTTTTGGGTAAACAACACAAGCATGCTGCCGGATCAGCCGTCGTAATGGATCTAACACGTGTTTTGGACTAAATTGTTTTACTGGATTTTATTCGCTGGATCCTTACGGACAAATTGAGAGCAAGTTTATGGTGGAATACAGAGTTTGACCTGTGCAAAGCATTCTAAGGTAAGCTAACCTCGTTTTGTGCTTTTCCGTATAAAAGCCACATGTGCTCAAGGAGTGATTGTTTTGCAGGGAAATGAATTGCATAGTCAAAAAGAGGAGACTGTAAGGTTTCATTTGATGTGTAGAGTGTCATGGTACATGATCGGGAATGTGTGTTTTCATGAGAAAAGAAAAAAAAAACAAAAAAACAGGACCGCATTTTATTTATACAGTAGCGGCGCGCAGCTCATGCGCGGGTCCCTCGAGGTCAGCTGTAGCTAAAACAGAAAGTGCAATAGCATCATCCACCTATGCGCCACGAATCCTACACACTGGGGCTTTAACTATGCTGCTAGAAAAGTACTCTGAAAAGATATTTGAATAAACGTAATTGAGTACTACCCACCTCTGCATATTGTTCATTCTCACTTTTCAAGGATTATGAGCAGCAAAGCTAAAAGCTGCACTCAGACCTCCTTTTCAATTCAAACAAAGCCATCTTCCATCGTGTCCTACTTATCTACAGCAGCATCACTGTGCCGTGGGGACAGACTGCCCCTCACAACTCACAATACATCCATCTGGTTTCATCATCTGCACACGTGTTCCATCTCCAGCACTACAGAGAACTCAAAATGTTGTACGACGTACTATAAGTAGCTACAGTTAGGACCATAGAACGTATAAACAAACGGAGTGCGATGTCACCTAGTGTTCAGCTCCCACCAAATGAAGCTCATCAAGGCTAGCAAACAGTTATAGGGGTGAATTTGGATTTCCATATTTGCCCAGCAACCAAATAGCCAATCTGGCAAGACTGTTGAAGGTAAAAAACCCTTCCTGCCTGCAGGGAGCAGGCAACCATGTCAATCAAACCTGTTGCTAAAGCTAGCAGGAGCAACCTCAGGGAAAGAATGTGCCCGATTGCTCTGTTCTGATCTTGAGTTACAGACAAAATAGCAAAATAAAAACACGAGGATCATGTACAGCGGGTTAATATGAGTTACAGAGAGAGGGACAGTGTTTTTTTTTTTTTCAATAAAATAAAGTCAATGGAGCCAGAATTCTCACTTCCTATTTGGAATGTGGCAGATAGCAGGTTAGCTATGTCCAATTATTTATACAGTCTATGGTTAGAACCTACTTATATTTCAGATGGATGGCAGGAGCCTCTGTAACTACAGGGGATTCACTGTTTTTGACAGAATTCTCCAAACTCTCCACAAATGTTGAACCTTCTCATTGTTCAGTTCCAAAGTATTGTCTACTTACCTTCTACAAGCACGTAGCTCTACCAGGCCAAGTTACAGATCAGATCTGTGGAGAGGTGACTCCACTCACAGATACAAGAATGTATCTTTATCTTTAGTAAGGTTGTTTTGTAATAAATCGATAGATTAATAGATAGATAGCAGTTTAATGCCATACTATGGAATATTCCAGACAAAGCAATGACATCTCCATGAAGAAAAGAAAGTGACAGACCCGTCAGCAGAAAAGCTACACCGTGCAGCTTTAAAGAGGGGGTAATACAATTCTATGGGGTATTAACTGCTAACCCATAACATATTTAGATCATCATGTTACATTTTATTGTTTTGAAAATAATAAAAATATAAAATATATTTGCCGAAAACAACATATTACTTATTATTAACCCTGGGAGAGATCACTAGATTACTCAAACATGCATGGATGACATCTAAAACCACTTCAGGTGCGTTTTTGATGAGGGAACAATATTATAACATGGGAGAAAGCTCCAAACAGACGATTTTGCATAATAGCCCCTTTTTCATAATAAGACTCAATTTATGCATATAGACGTGTGCTGCCGGGGTTATTGAAAAAACCTATACAATATTCTTCATTAGAATTCAATGCAGATATGCTCCTGATGATTTGAGATCATTCATAATTAGAAATAAGTAGTAAGTATCATTTGTATTCATCTAATGGCAACAAAAGCGTACACGTGACACTGGTGTAGCGCTCAGTGAATGCGGTGTTAGTGTGACAGTTAAGGCTAATCTTTTGACTTCAACTGCATTAACCCGGAGATATGAGAGGTTCCAGCTACATGGCGATGTCAGAGCTTTCAATCATTTGCCGTTGTGAGTGCGGCGAACCGCCTCACTAGCCTCGGCCTCTGTGTTTCTTGAAGTTTCTTTCCGACGCGTCACGTAATGTACATAAAGAGTCTTGAATCAAAAGGTTTGTCTTTTCTATCTTTCAGACCCTCCAGGAATTCGCGATGTTGCGATTTGCAACTTCAACGCAACTTCAGCCAATCCCCGAATTCAGGGCGGTGTTGCAATTTTGACCAATCACCGCAACTTTCCCGCAATTTTTTACTAATTTTGACCAATCATCGGCGACGTATTGAACGCCGACCAACTTCCTTCTGTGTAGGAGACATAACTGAGATGAGGTGCACGGTGCGTTTGTGTGTGTGTGTGTGTGTGTGTGTGTGCGGCAGAGGCGGTGGGTCACGTGAGTGTGGGTGTGTGCACGTACGGAAATGTGTGCGTGTAAAAGCGCGCGCTCACCTGTCACACAGAGGAGAGAGTCAGGGTTGGGGTGTAGCCGTATTTTTTGTTGAACGCAAACCATTCATTCATCTTTCACGTTAATCTGTTCATCCTGCTGGTTTTCATGAGTTCCATTTCATAGTTCCATTCCATTTCGCTGTCATAGCTGTGTGCGCTCTTTTTGTAATAAATGTACAAAACGCATATCTGGATCTCAGCGTATCTGTCACCATAGCCTCCTCTTTGCGCGTCACAAATCTGCGAGCCACAGGACCCAACCTCATATTCTCGGCGGCTAAAAGGTTTGAGTTTGGAAGCCGCAACATTCTGCCTTACTTCCGTGTGACAAAACGAAACTGCGGCCATGTCCCAGTTCCCAGAGCGCACAGCTCGGAGCGCGGCCCGAAGGGGGCTCAGACTGCAGTCAAGGCGGTGCACTTGCTCAGCCCCGACTGCAGTCCGCGGACCGCTTAACGACTGCGGTCTTCAGACCGCATGTTAACTGCGCATGGGACAAAAAAGAAGTGGGACAGCAGTCGTCGCGCCGGTGTTCTGGCGAAATGTGTGACGCACATGCCCTTCGGGCCACGCTCCGGGCCACGCTCCGGGCCATGCTCCGGGCCACGCTCCGGGCCACGCTCCGGGCCACGCTCCGGGCCACGCTCCGAGCCGCACGCTCTGGGAATTGAGACACGGCTTCTAATGGCAAAGAAACACGTCTGCGGCCAGCCACCTGCCCACAAAAATAACAGCAAAAGACCGGGCGAACCAGTTCCCCTCTTAGTAGTCATTTATTTTCGATATTGGTAAGGTTGTTTTAGGACCATATCTGTGATCTCTGTGTCTTTGTATTATTCTTTGTCAGTAATAACTCAGTATTCAAAATATTATTCAATTTTAATTACAAAAAGCGAAAATCGCAACTATTTATCGCAACTTTCACTTCCTCCCGCAACAAAACCCTTAAAAGCACCGCAACTTTCATCGCAACTTTTTGGAAAAGCTCCCGCAAATTCAGGCATTTTAGCCCGCAACAATCACAAAAAATGCCCGCGAAATCCTGGGGGGTCTGATCTTTACTAAAGTGAAGGTCATACAGAGTGGATACAAATAAGGTGAATAAAGAGGGAGATGGAAAGATGAATTTCTGAGGCTTGTGGCTTTCCAATGCGTGTTGTGTTAGGCTCTGTATGTGTTGTGATGTCCTTCTTGACGTCTTTGCGTGTCGTATAGTGGTGAGCTCCTGCCTGTCACTGGGAGACCGGGCTTCCTTGTACTTCTTGGCTCCCGACAGGACTCTCCCTATGTTGCGTTGTTGACGATGCTATTCGACGTCCTTCCTTGCTGTCCGTATGTGCCTTGTAGCGGTGCGTATCCCGTCTGTCACCCGGGAGACGTCCGATGTTACACTCTTACGTAACTATTACGCGGCGTTACATGACGACCTCATGACGTCCTCATGCGCTACCTAACGTCGTTCTTGACTTCCTTACGTGACGTTTCACGTGACCTCCTTGTTACGTGACGTCCCACGTTGTTACGTGACGTTCAAAAGACTGTGTAGCTTCTGTGGTCCAGGACGTCCTAATACCCCGTCATCTCGGCTCATCTGATACTCTATGGTCTCGGGGTATCCTCCTGGCCACCAGACCGCGGCTTCTTATCCACACTACCTACGTAGCGTAGTCGTTTCCCCTTGTGTGTGTATGTGTCTTGGTGTGGTGTCTTCCGTGCGCTCCTTCTGTCTTCTCTCTTCGTGACTGAGACCTCTGTCTGTGTGTGGTGCATATAGCAGATAGCATCAAAGATAAAAGAACAAAGAATAAAGATAAAAGTGAACCAAATAAGGGCGCGTTTCCTGAACATCAAGGCGGGACAGGATGCCATTTTGAAAACAGAATATTTAGAACACATACCAAAATGGCTCCTACACACAGAATGTACGAAATGGCTCCTACAGCTGTGTTCATAAGGATTTTTCTGCATCACAACCACTCGAGCAGGAATCAATTAAGTATTCAAGCTGTTCGCAAGTGTACACGAGAAGAGTGGCAGTCTGTGGGGACACTTGCCAACTAATCCAAAGGTTATTGGTTTAAAACTCACTACCAGTATTGCACAATGTCATTATATCCCTGGGCAAGATACTTCATCCGAGCTTGGCTAGTTGTGCTGATAAAATTATATCTCTATAATTATCTGTGTAATCCCTTAGTTATCCAGGTATGATTCTTTTGTTCTCTATAATTGGTTAACTCTCTGTTTGTTAGTCCTGCCTCTTCATATTCAAATCACGCAGTACCATTGACTGTCATTTATTCCAAGATGCTATTAGCACAGAGAGGCTGCCAACACATCAACAACTATACAGTTAGTAAAGGCGTGATCCATGGATTTAACTACTTTTTCAACTTATAATTCAAGCCTCAATAACAATTGGACTATTTGCTAACATGTATTTATAGGAATCACATTTGGGTTGCCAGTTTCAATGCCCATATCCAATTGGTTCAAACCTAAAATGCCTCTCTCTGATCCTGAATGGTCACGACCTAAACCCCAGCACCTGCAGCCAATCATGAATTAATGCTAGTGCAGCCTCTGCAGCTCAGGGAGGGAATTCTGGAGGTTCTGAGCTTTCACATGTGTCTCTATCTGCAGGTTAAGGCTCTGGGGACACAGGTTCAGTTTTGATTCTAGTCCAGTTTGGTAATAAGGGTGCAGGCTACTACAGTTCCCAAGATTTTTATGGAAGATTTTTTAGTCTCAGAATCAGATTTACTTTTGTTCGCTCTTCTTCTAAACTATTCCCCTTAAAGGGATATGCCACCCCCAGGTCAAATTTGGGCATCTCCCCACAGTCCAGAGACTAAAATAAGTGGTGGAAAGCGTTTTCCTGCTCACCCAGCCATTGTCCGAGTCTGTCGCCACTGACCGCCGCGGTATCTGCAGCTCCTCCGCCTTAGACTGGAGTCTAACGTCGCCAGAGAAAGATTTCGGCCAAAAGGAATTAATTTGCTCGATGCGTTTCCCAATTACTTTCTGTGTAGTGTGCATTCATATCGAGTGCAAATAAATGTGCAAATCAACACGGAGAGCTTGCCTTGGTCATTTTGGGTGGGAACTATTTTCCAGTGCGGAAGAATACAGCCGTATCACGCAGCACGCTGCCAGGGGAATCCCAGTTACGCACCGGGAAGGGAGTTCCCCTGTTGCACAACGTGGTGCGTGATTCGGCTGTATTCTTCCGCACTGGAAAATAGTTCCCACCCAAAATGACCAAGGCAAGCTCTCTGTGTTGATTTGCACATTTATTTGCACTCGATATGAATGCGCACTACACAGAAAGTAATTGGGAAACGCATCGAGCAAATTAATTCCTTTTGGCCGAAATCTTTCTCTGGCGACGTTAGACTCCAGTCTAAGGCGGAGGAGCTGCAGATACCGCGGCGGTCAGTGGCGACAGACTCGGACAATGGCTGGGTGAGCAGGAAAACGCTTTCCACCACTTATTTTAGTCTCTGGACTGTGGGGAGATGCCCAAATTTGACCTGGGGGTGGCATATCCCTTTAAGGGGGATGCATGCATGCAGCTGACCACAGATGTAGCATAAAATGGAGCTGGGTGTAAAATGAATTCCACATACCATCAATAAGCACATTGTGGACAGGTGCACATGGAGAAAGGCTGGACTCCTGGCCTGTGCAATTGCATTGGGCGTCCATATGATGCCTGTGCGCGTGTGTGTGCGTGTGCGCGTGTGTCTGCGCGTGTGTGTGCATGTGTGTGTGTGCATGTGTGTGTGTGTATATGTGTGCGTGTGAGTGTATACATACCACATGAGGTGTCCCAGCTGCTCGTCGTAATAGTAGAGCAGCTCAAAGGAGTCGATCTGATGAGAGACACAGTGAGTCATCCACAGCAGTGCTATTCCATATTCTTCAGGTTTCTATATACCTCTGAGCTATGCATTTTTTTTATAAGCGATATATCCTGCTTCACAATGTGCTATTGTGACAGGCCTAAGTGGGGCAGTGGCTCTAGTGCAAAATGCTGTGTCCTTAGGCAAGTTACTTCACCCACCTTGCCTAGTATGAATGTGGTGTGTGAGTGTTGGTGATGGTCAAAGGGGAGATGGTGCAGATTGGCAGCCTCACTTCTGTCAGTATCTCAGCACCACTGATGCATGCATTATTATTACCGGTATTCCATTTCCTTATCCATCAGTCCTATTAGCCTCTAGGCATTGAGTCAGATTTAATCACACTGAAGGGTCAACTCTCAGAAGAAGCTGATGTTTTTTTTTCCCTCTTAAAGGCCGTAGAAAAATACGAAGTGTAGATGAACTCCAAATCTGATCTGGCTCCAGGAAAACGTGTATATAAACATGTATTAATCTTTTGTCATATTGCCCATGCTTTTGGATTGCTGAAAGGTGAAGAGCAGTGGTTTTCAAACACCAAGTACCACAATACCAAGATATTATTTGGCTTTTAGTACCATCAGGTCTAAACTAATTTTTGACATTACAGATAGGGCTGCACAATCTATCACAAACCAAATGAAATTGCAAATTGAGTTGCAACAATTATCAAATGGCAATGACTGAAATTGTTTAGATATAGAATGTCTTCTGCAAAGAGCTCCTGTTAAGTGGTTTATACTGCACTTATGCCGTGTCTATTTTCTCCTATGGCTCTTTACTCAAGGCAGGCACAGAGACTGGCAGAGGTCATTTTGAAAGACCACTCCCATCCTCATAATAATGAGTTTCGACTAGACCGGTCACCATAATTTCTATATCATTCAATAGATGATGGATGGAATGATACTTTTTGAGGTCAGTATTATTGTAGTACTTTTTTGTTGTTGTTGTACTACAATAAAATTTGAACTGTAGACAGTTGATTGAAATATCTTCTATGACTCATTATAGAGACAAAATAATTCCTAAAGTGTTTAATTCTGCTCTGTATTTATTGCAGTTTGTGTTTTTACCCATATTATACACTTATACCCATATTATACACTCCAGGCAGTTTAGTGCAAAGACAGGGTTGTTGTTGGGAGAATCCTACTTCAGGGGTATTGGGTCAGAGGCATAAATTAGTTTCAATATGATCATTTATCATGTATATTTTCTTCAGCAATATATATTACTTTAATATTATTATCATGACTGGCCTAGTTTCAGCTGCTGTCTTGTTTCTAATGGCCTTTTTTCTTTCCTAATGAATGAGCTGACTTACTGACAGCAAAAATGACCTGTCCTGTACCAATAAAGTCGCCTTGACCCTTGATCCTCATTTTTAAACCTACCCACAATCTGCTCCTATTTTCTCATATAAGATGCATTCCAGTTCTGATAATACAACTTGTCTTATTTACATAGAGCTGCGACTAAAAATAGCTGTTACCGTGGCCCGGATGTGTGATGTGATGTTTTAGACTGCCAGCAGCGTGATGATGTCAGAATAGAGCAGTGAATGCAGAGGTGCAGATTGTTGTGGAGGCCCCTCACAGCAGGAGCACATGGGAAACATCTGAAGCTGCAGAGAAGCGTATGAATCCTGACAGCAGATATAAACTAACTCTGCCTCTGCATCTATATGAATGATAATATAAATCTGATAACTGTCCTGCGTTCAAACTTTAATACAGTTAGTAGATATTACATTAAAATGATGATAAAAGATGCTTTTTGACAATATCCATGTGATACTGCAGACTGAACAGATACACCTGAATGTGTTACTAGTTTGGAGAAAATAAGAGTCTGATTTTCAGATGGTAGATTTGTACTTATTGAAGATTGATAGGAGACAATATTCAATGCTAATCGTGAATTGTGCTAATCTGAACATCAGATAAAGATAAAACGTAAAGCTGGCATTACAGGTATAAAAAGTCACCATAAGGAAATGTAACATAAGTATTCAAACTATTACTAATACTGCTTAAAATGTATTTCCTTCAAATGTCTCATACATCATGGGTATAATATCACAATAGAATTAAATCACCTCAGTGTGGTATACAGTACTGCAGTAGTGCACACACTTTAATGGTGGACATCAGCATTAGATTGTTTGATAAATGTGTGTTTCTACAAAGTGCACTGTAAATTTCACATATTACTTATATGAATGTTTACCTGACATAGCCAAACAGTATTATAAATGAATTATTTACTTTACCCATATCGGGCTTACATTGGAATAGCCTAGACCAGCCAAACTATGGCCTGGGGGTCAGTTGTGGCTCTCAGACCAAACACTGAATTGTCTCAACTGATCAAAGGCACAACTTACTAGTACTGTACATGTAAGTAATTCTACTTCTACTTCTACATAAAACGCATCACTTTGTCAAGTGCACAGACCCACAGTATTAAGCTCTGGTCTGTGCCCCTCTGCTTCACATATGTTTAGGTGAAAAAGACACACTTTATTGATGCTTTATTGATCCTACTTGTGCAAGCTCACAGGGCTATGGCTACGTTCACACTGCAGGGCTTAATGCTCAATTCCGATTTTTTTGTGAAATCCAATTTTTTTGCGAGGCCGTTCACATTTCCAGTTAAATGCGAATTGTATGTGATCTCCAGTGTGAACGCTAAACTCCCCAAAAGTGTCCCGCATGCGCCTTGGAGGACACGATGACGTCACACGCAGCGAACGCGCTCAATGTTTACGGAAGTAGCCTAAAGTTGCTTTCGTACCGGAGCCAAAACATGTACAGCTTATTTGTTTTAAGGAGGAGAAGGAGAAGGTTTTGGCCACAGTGTTTTGTGGGGCAGTGGCAGCAACGTGTGCAGAAAGGAACATGTGAGTGCGGAGTCACAGGCAGGAGGGGTGGGATTGCTACGTGCTTCGCCGCTTCACTGAATCGAGTTTATATACTATTTTCGCATGATGAGAAGAACGTTTGTGCACATTTGTGAACGCCTACTTGTACCACTCTCATTGGAGGAAACACACTCAGGTCGGATGAATGCGACCTGGCCGTTCAGACTGCAGTCGCATGTCAAAAGATCAGATATGTATCGGATTTAGGACCACATATCCAAGTGGCCTGGATCGCATTTGAAAAAATCGGATCTGTGTCGTTCACACTGTCATTAGAAGATCAGATACAGGTCGCATAGAGGCAAAAAAATCGGATTTGGGTCGTTTCAGGCTGCAGTGTGAACGTAGCCTATGTCTGTTTCTTCACAAATGTGGCCCAGTCAGACACTTTATAATTAAATCTGAGCCACACTGATGCTAAAGTGATATACAGTCCTTTGCTGTCATTAAAAACATATAACTGCTGATCCTTGATGTGTGCACTTTTCACTTTTCATAGTCCTGTGGGTTTAGCTGCAGAACCTCTGTAAAACTGTATGTCCTTCTCAATAGTGACTAAACCAACTCTAATCACAAGTCACTACTGCCCTCTGCTGTTCACAGGAGGAAACACAATTGCGGGAAACTTCAAACCTGTCAATTTCTCTCCAGCAGTTGTGATAACTAAACACAATCAAATCATGAAATCTCCTGAATTCGCTAAATTCACTCGCTGATTTTCAGCTCTAATTTTAACTGTTATATTTTGTGATTGCAAAAATCTGGTACTTTATTTTTAATTACCCTCTGACAACAATATTGAGCTGCTGAAGTAGAAGGAGTAACATGTTAAACTGTATTAATCTTTTAAAAATTATCATAATTCCATTGGCATTGTGTGATTGTAAAAGGTACAATTATATTATTATGTATTTAATTAGTAGCTACATCTGCTAAACATTTCAGAATTTCAGAAGTGAGCAGATTGTTAGTCTGGCCACGCTTTGTGGTTCATTTATGTATTATGACTGACCACTGCTTAATTCTTTTTTCTGTTACTCAGATCAACCGTATCTGTGCATCCCTGTGATTGAATGTGAAACTGAATCAAATGCAAACTATGATTCTTGTCATTCACAAGTGTATGTAAGTGAGAGGCAGGCTTGAAGAATTCCCATGTGCATGTGTGTGCATGTGTGTGCATGTGTGTGAGTTGGTACCAGAGAGGCGGGCTTGAGATCCTTGATGATGGGGTTGTCTCTCACTGATAGGTGGAGCTGGTACCCGCTCAACAGGAGGCGGTGGTTGATGGAGTCTCCCACCAGATGGATGCTGGCGCCCATGACGAAGGTGATAATGCAGAGGTAGACTGCAGAGCGCGGCACAGACTGTGAACTCCGCTCTATCAGCTATCAGAAATATTTGTTTACACACAAACAGGAACAGTGTGTTCTGTACAAGTGAGGAGGCATCACAGCAGGACATCTGCTCACTCAGGTGTAAATATATTCGTTATGTAACGCCAGTATATCTTTAGTTCACTACTTCATAGGGCAAAGCTGCGACTGCACAGAATTCACGCATAATGATTGGGTTGTTATGTGTTGGACAGGTCGCCCTGGGTCATCATGGAGTAATGATTAGACTATTGTAAAGTGCTTGAGGAGCAGGCACTTTCTATTCCAGCAGACAGAACATAGTGAGCAGCAGGCCTTTAGGTGTAGAGTTCTTGTTAATAACTCAAACTGTATATGACTGACGAAGTATCTATTTGTCCTTATTTTACAAGGAAATTTCCCTGGAGCTTAAGGGTGAGTTTAGACTAAATCTAGCTTGGTTCTAATTCTTTTAGACTTGGTTTGGTCTAGTTCTAGTCCTGGAGTAGTCCAGTTTTAGTTAATGTCTTATATGGGAGGATCTCTAATCAGCATGTTACACTATGTCACTTTTCTTGCTGCTTGTCTTCATGGAGATTCAGGAATTTCAAGGTAATATTACCTTGAAAAAAACATGCATTCTGAAACATGGCCTGATGGTGTCACCTGCTGTCTCCATGGAGACAGATCAGTACCATACAGCAGAATATTAAAGGCAGTAACATCTCACATAAAAAAGCAGGTGACGGACCCTACACTTGTACTTGTGTGCTTTATACTGTTGGTTTTTGCATGTTCTGTACTCTGCATGGTGTATGTTTGTTTCTGCTAGTCCAAGATAACAAGGACTGAGCTGGCAGTGAAACAACTGGTCCTTTAGCCCTGGGAACAGAGGTCCCGCCCTCAGTGAAACCTTTCACAGCTGTCATTGTATTAGAGGTCTTTGGGTGGGGAGTCATTCAAATCCATTGCTGTGACCCATATTTGACCTGAGTTAGTGCTTATTTATGCTTGTTAAATGTAAAGTATATTTCATTAACATCAACCTGTCCCGGGACTACAGGTGGAAATTAGCATTTTTGCTATAACCTGGCACCATGCATCTTTCTTTTGTTTATTTCAAAGGTCAATGAAATGTTGTGCACTGTCCCTGTGCAAATAAATAAACCATACCATACCATACCAAGGTCTGAGTATGCTTCCATTGTTGATTTAAAGGAAAAGTAACGTTATTTTACAATCTGAGCCTTCTTTCGGTAATAAAACAAGTCGTTTGACTCACCCATAGCACGTTGGTGTCATTTGGAGCTGTTTGGTAAAAGTTATGTTGTAGCGTATCCGTTAGCGTGAGTACTCGGGGCATTACTTTGCGGTCTCCAAATAACACAAACTTTAGCACTTTTCAAATCATAGAAGCCCGATGTCTTTAGTCTACAATTTCGTGTGGTCAAAAGTGGCCTGTAATCCGAGATTTAGCCATAGTTTCGAGTTGATGAGGACGCCAGTGCGCATGCGCGGACTGTGCTCTCAGCTCCCGGGACCCAAACATGAAACGCAAAGCTGAAAACTATGGATAAATCTCGGATTACAGGCCACTTTTGCTTCAAACGAAATCGTAGATTACGACATCGGGCTTCTATGATTTGAAAAGTGCTAAAGTTTGTGTTATTTGGAGACCGCAAAGTAATGCCCCGAGTACTCACGCAACGGATACGCTACAACATAACTTTTACCAAACAGCTCCAAATGACACCAACGTGCTATGGGTGAGTCAAACGACTTGTTTTATTACCGAAAGAAGGCTCAGATTGTAAAATAACGTTACTTTTCCTTTAATTTTTTATTTTAGAAATTTTAATAAATTTTAAGGTAACATTTTGAGATTTCCTATGCTGTTAATAGCTGTTTTTGGTGAAAACAAAAGAGGGAGGGAAATGTGAATTGAGAAGTTCCACTGATGTGCTGTACCGAGGGCAATCACTGTCACCTTAGTCCATGTTATCTTGGCCTACGTCATCAGAGGTATAATACTCCCTACAACACTGGACTGTACTAGACTGGACTGTACTAGACAGAATAAACAACATTATCATAGTGTTTTGTGAGTTCATGTTTCCAGGTCAATATACTTTAATATATTCAACAACACTGGGTATTTTTGGGGTTTTTTACATGTGTTTTTCAATCTCGAGTTCTATTTGTCCCTTACCTTGAGCATAATGAAGGGAGTCAGAACATTGTAGGCCATGTGAAAATAGTCCCCCGCACTGGGCTTGTTCAGTGGGAACCACTCCAGAGGAAGGATGACCTAACACAACACAAAAGCACACATCTCTGAGCATCCTTTATCCTACTGGAACATCACTCACCAGATTTTATCACCCCATTTCAAACAGCACAGTGTTCTAACTCTGAGAGCTTGTTACCATGACAATAGGCCTTCCAAAGTCCAGAATCCAGTTCTGCAGCGTCAGCCCCATCCATAGGTCCAGGTGGAAGTGCTTTCTCCTCTGTGGGGAGTGATCCTTCAGAGCAGACGGCGAACTGGATAAAACATTTACGATGACACCGTGACTGTTCAAGACTCAACAGAGATCAACATCTGGATAATTTTTCTGGTTGGTTTGGATGAATGAATAAACTAGAGGAACTCTTGAATCATACTAATTAGGAATGTACTAAATCAATACTGGTATCAGATATTGGGGACGATACTGAAACATTTGCAGGATTGGATATTGGCTTCCAAATATCAGTTCATATACATTACTGTAAAGGTATTATTTACTGGTTGAAGTCTGCACATAAAGTGTCATGTTTCAATGTTTACATACAAATTTGTTTTGTAGTTAATTGAGAGATAAATAACAGCCACATAACACATTTGCATATTATTATTATTACTACGCCTGAGCACTTAAAGGAAAAGTAACGTTTTTTACAATTTGAGCCTTATTTCGGTAATAAAACAAGTTGTTTTACTCACCCATAGCACTTTGGTGTCATATGGAGCATTTCCGGAGATGTTTTAGATTAGCGTTAGGCTAACGCCGTTAGCCTAGCGCGACTTATAGCCATAGCTCGGGGCATTCCCCGAGCATGTAATATGTCCCGTGCGGGCTCCAAATAACACAAACTTTAGCACTTTTCAAATCATAGAAGCTCGATGTCTTACTCTATGATTTCGTTTTAATCAAAAGTGGCCTGTAATCCGAGATTTATCCATAGTTTACAGCTTTGCGTTCCATGTTTGGGTCCCGGGAGCTGAGAGCACACTCCGCGCATGCGCACTGGCGTCCTCATCTACTCGAAACTATATATATATATACTTTGGCCGATTTTACTCAAACTTTAATCGTTTGAGTGAAATCTTTAATCGTTGGTGGACACCTCGGCCCTAAACACTTTGATATAAGAAAATCTGAAATGGGTTCTATAGCACCACCTAGGGAGATTGCATGGGAGTGCAACATTTTACGTAGACATACAAAATTTGGTGTCCCTCTGCTCCTGTCACCATCGTGTTGCCATGACAACAGGGCAAAACTGCCATTGCTAATGTGATATCCTGACAAAAACTTTAGCTAAACCATATTTGGTACACAGATGCATCATGGGAAAAGTACCAAAAAATATATTGTGACCACGCCCCTTCCCAAACCAAAATTCGCCATCTTGGGTTAATTATGTGACAAATGTCATAATGTAATTCTATGTACACATCTAATTCTGCCATATTTTCATTTTAAAACAGGCACAACCTCAAATGTGGGCACATCTTCAAAAAGGCACGTTAGCGCCCCCAACTGGTTAAAAGTTGAGACATACATAAAATTATAATGGACAAAATAACGCTGCCCAAGTCCAGGCATGTTTTCAGGAGGTATTACAGTTCTATCATGGGTTAAAGCTTAAAGAGGCAATTCTGAGTAATACAGGACTTTAAAAGGAAATAAATGCAGTTTTTAGCATCTGTTTAAGAAGGAGGACCGGAGGGTGTGTTCCAACTACCGGGGAATCATACTCCTCAGCCTCCCCAGTAACGTCTATTCCAGGGCACTGGAGAGGAGAATCCGACCGATGGTCAAACCTTCATCCCGTCCGTGGAACACTGGACCAGCTCTATACTCTCCATCGGGTGCTCGAGGGTTCATGGGAGTTTGCCCAACCAGTCCCCACGTGCTTTACGGATCTGGAAAAGGCATTCGACCGTGTCTCTCGTGGGGTCCTGTGGGGAGTGCTCTGGGAGTATGGGGTCCAGAGCTCTTTGCTAAGGGCTGTTCGGTCCCTGTATGACCAGACCAGGAGGTGTGTTCACATTGCCGGTAGTAAGTCGGACCCATTTCTGGCGCATGTTGTTGGACCTCGCCAGGGCTGTCCTTTGTCACCAGTTCTGTTCATTGTATGGACAGAATTTCTAGGCGCAGTCAGGGGCTGGAGGGTTTCCGGTTTGGTGATGTCCTGATGGCTTCATCGAACCGGGACGTCCAGCGTGCACTGGGGCAGTTTGCAGCTGAGTGTGAAGCGGCTCAGATGAGGATCAGCTCTTCCAAATCTGAGGCCATGGTTCTCGACCAGAAAAAGGTGGCTTGCCTTCTCCCGGTGGTTGGAGAATCCTTTCCTCAAGTGGAGGAGTTCAAGTATCTAGGGGTCTTGTTCATGAGTGAGGAGAAGATGGAGTGCGAGATTGACAGGCGGATTGGTGCAGCGTCGGCAGTGATGCAGTCGCTGTACCGGACCATTGTGGTGAAGAGGGAGCTGAGCCAAAAGGCAAAGCTCTCAATTTACTGGTCAATCTATGTTCCTATCCTCACCTATGGTCATGAGCTTTGAGTAATGACCGAAAGGACAAGATCGCAGATACAAGCGGCCAAAATGAGTTTCCTCCGGAGAGCGGCTTCAAGATAGACCTGGACTAAATCAGGACTAGATCAGGTCTAAACCAGGATTAAACCACCGCGTGCAGCTCTTTGCCTGGTTTCATGCGGCTCTTGCGTTCGTTCATGTCGAGGTTTGATGTGCGTGTTCGCTTCGCTTCGTCCACGGTCCCGAGGAGGAGGCACGGGTCTCGTGCTCGCAGCCCCGGGTGGGACGTGCGGTCTCGCGCCGGTCATGCTGCTCTATCCCGGATCATCCCCCCACGCTTCACTATTAATACATTTTGTTGAAAATCTACGAAAGTTTGAGTGTTTAACCGAGAGAGAAATCTGAGAAAACGTTAATTGGAGGGAATACTGTACTGACAAATATCAGTCAATATTGGCAATATTAGCCAATACCGATGTTAATGCCGATATATCGTGCATCCCTAATCTCACAAGATTTCATCCTCCTGCACTGCATGAAAGGGTTACGCATCGCTCAGGCTCTGGAAAGTTGTGTAATTTTGAGCAGCTGTAGCTAAAAGAGTCCTCCACACCGAAACTGTCTAATTCACATATTCAGACAGAGAACACATTAAACTTTGTCTCGGTTTAAAAAGAACGCAAAATAATAATCAAATATACGCGTGTCTAATTCAACCGTGGAGCATGCAGCATTTTCCACACTTAAACATGGTTTGTAAAAAAGATCCACAAGAGATATTTAGACCTTCTTAGACCTCCATGAAAACAGTTTAAAGTGAGAAAGAAGAGAGAGAAGCGCTCCCTTCTGTCTGTGTCCTCTGCACCGTGTGGGGAGAGGGGGAAGGAGCTGGAGAGACACAACAGAGGTCTAATCATTTCAATCATAAAAATGAAGTGTAATAGACATTATATATTGAGGGATTTTACTGCAGAAATTATGTTTAAAGCACAAAGGTTGTTGAAAGCATTTAGATGATTAAAAAACAATGAAAATGACTTGGTCATTTCTATATCAACACCTAAACCCATTCACAACACAATATATAAAAACATTAAACCAATTAAAATCATGTGATCAAAATAAAAAATTGATTGAACTGATTATTGTAATTTAACTAATCTCATGTCTTGTCTCGTCTCATGAAAATTCAGTCTAATATCCAATACCAATATATCGGTCAGCTCTAGAACTGTGTATAAGATTTTGATTTAAAATTTTACATTACCTCTGTGTCCCCAAATATAAGGTAAACATGTTCAAATCAAATAGCTTTTACTGAAAACTACTGTAATGATGATTTATTCTTAATTATAAAAACACTTCTTTGTGTTTTGTTCTAAAGACAGTTATCCAGTGAGCCTCATATGAATCTCTCATTTGTGTTGCCAGTTTCAATGCTGAAATCCAGTTGGTTTAACCCTAAAATGCCTCTCTCTGATCTGAATGGTCACTACATAAACCCCAGCCCCTGCATCAATCCTGAATCAGTGCTAGCGCTGCCTCTGCAGCTCAGGGAGGGAATTCTAGAGGTTCTGAACTTTCATATGAGACATAGCCTGTCCAGATTTCTGAGAAAAACTTGTTTGGTTTGTATTTTTAGATTTAGGAGCTGCCTGTCACGTGAGCGCTCAGCTCCTCCGCCCGTTCCATTTGAGCTCAAATAAACGCACATAGCGGCATACAGTTTTTACAAACCTCATCTGTGCCGAGGATGGAGGACCGCGACGTTTTCTCACTGTCTGCATTTTCTGCGCGTCTGAGTAACCTATTATATTATATTTTATGTGAAAAATCCAAAGTAAAATGCCTCGAGTAACGGCATCCTTTTTACTCGTGGTCCACTTCCTTGTTTATCCCGTTAGCCCCGCCCACTCCGTCCTCCTACCAATAGAATCATAGAAGCTGCTCACGTGCGGCTGAGCGACAGGCAACATCAACGGAGGTATATACATTATATATAATATATAATATTATATATAATGTATATTATATATTATATAATGTATAATATAGCCAAAGCTACAATCAAGCAAAAAACAAAATGGATAATCCATTCACTATTAAAGCTAGTAGCCAGTAAATGTAGTTTACTGGCAGTTAAGACTACAAAATGAACATGTGTGTGTGTGTGTGTGTGTGTATATATATATATATATGTATGTATATATATATATATATATATATATATATGTGTGTATATATATATATATATATATATATATATATATATATATATATGTGTATATATATATATATATATATATATATATATATATATATATATATATATATATATATATATATATATATATATATATATATATATATATGCGCGCAGTATCTTTGCTGTTCCTAGTACTGCACTTTTCTGGACTGAGATGTCTGGTGTTTTTCCTGGGATCTGCTGTAACCATTCCTCCAGTTTAGCCATTTAGCCAACCATCCCTCATTTTAGCCTCTAACCGTCTTTTCCATGGTGGGTATTGTCCCATGGTTGCTCTTATGCTCGTACAGACCAGCATCTCTAGGATCACTGCTGCTGAAGTGTATATCAGCTCATTGGTTTCAGTGATGGTTGTGATAGGGATCGATCTCAGTGCTGAATTCACATCTTTCAGATGGAACTTCACTTAGTATAGGAAGTACTCCACTGTGTTTTAAAACTCCATCATTGGGATAATTTCAGATTTGGAATTGCCAATCTCTACTGAGCTAAAAGTATAGCTGAAAACACTTGAAAACACATTGTTATAGTTACTATATACTACGTTATTGTAGTTTTGGTTATGGTAAGCTTTGTTTTTGTGAAATGAGTAATCTAACATGTGGTATTTGCCTGTTGTGTTGCAGGGACCGTCTGGTACATGGCACCCCACACCACAATACCACATGTAATAACTGTACAATCTCACATGTAATAACCGTACAATCCCACACCACAGAACCACATGTAATAACTAATACAATCTCACATGATAACAGAGCTGAAGTAATTTTTTAGTAAATGACCACATTTTTATGCAGCACTTTTCCACCTTCAAGGCACTCAAAGTGCTTTATATCAAGGAACCACTCACCCATTCACACACACTCATACACCAGTGTACGCAGACACTGGAGGCAAGGTGAGTGCCTTGCCCAAAGACACAACAACAGCATTCATCTGTGGGAGCTGGAATCGCACTGCCAACCCCCTCTGACCCTTCCTCTCTCAGTACGGCCATGTTTATTGTTCCACACGATCCTTGGGTCTCCGGTTAGACCAGGACTGGGACTAGGACTGTGACCAGGACTGGCAGAGGTCTGGGGTGCTACTATCACAGCACAGTATGTTTATGTTTATTTGAGCAACTTGCAGGTTCCATTTAAGCAAAATACAAACAAATACAAACTTATGTCACATGTCTCTGCAGTTCCTTTTGCTCAAAATGGAGCAGGTGGAAGTATAAACTTATGTACTCCTGCTCCATATTCTCACACATTCCATATTGACAGCTATTATAATATACATAGTATAATATAATACAATACAATACAATATAGTACAATATGATGTAATATAATACAATACAATATAATATAATATAATATAATACAATATACATTTCTCATTGTCCTGTACAACTCTACATACTATATACATATATATATCTATACAATACTACTTTGTTTTGACCAATAAATTGAACAGAAAACACTATATGTATGTGAGTAACATGTACAAAGAGGTAAATGGAATATTATCAGAAAGCCATTTGTGAGTCACTGTGAGGCTATTGTCTTTTCTCAAATGAAGTCATCCATCAGCACTCTTATTTGATCAGGTCATTAGCGGCTTTTCAAGAGAAACAGACAGGGGGGGGTAAGGAGAGAGAACAGGAGAGAGAGTGAGAGCAGGAGAGAGGAGAGAGTGAAGAGGAGAGGATGAAAGAGTGTGAGAGGAAAGAGGAGGGGAGATGAGAGGATGGAGGAGGAGGAAAGAGATAGGAGGAGAAGAGATAGGGAAGGACAGGAGAGTGAGAGAGGAGGAAAGAGAGGAGGGAAGATAACCCTGGCTGGGTGGGTGGGTGGTAGGAAATGCGGGCTGTTTTTAATCACTGTAAAGCACTTTGTGTTGCATTTTTTTGTATGAAAAGTGCGCTATAAATAAAGTTTCATTGATTGATTGAACCTGCTATCCATTGATGAGCCACCTCTCGAATGTCAAACTTCAGGGAAAGCTCCCAAATTAAATTGCATATGTATGTAAAAGGATCAATAACAGATTCAATAATATTTTTCACAATCATGTCCAATCCCTCAAAGTCAGTTCCAGGGCTTTTAACAATTATTTCATCTTTTTCCACCTTGTCCAGAAAAATACTGTTCACATTGTCAATGATTATATTTCCATCTAACTTTTTAGAGGGATTACCTGCAAGGCTGGACCCCACATTAGCAAAATATTCACAAGACTCTTTGGAAATGTGTTTTTAAATATACATGTAAATATTTTTCTTTACAAAGTAGTGTGGATAAGGATGTTTCACTTTCTTGCTTATCACTCTATTTATTATGCCCCAAGTCGACTTCATGTTATTTTTATTTTTATTTAGTTGCTCACTGTAATATTATTTTTTTTCTTTTCCTGATAATCCATACTAATTTGTTTTTATATTTTTTATACTTGTCTTCTGTCTCTCCTTTTTGTGTTTTCAAAAAACATTTATACAGATATTTTTTCTTTTTACATGCATTTTTTATTCCTTTGGTCATCCATGATTTATCTTTGCTTTCCTGTTGGGAGGTTAATAAGATAAGATCAGACTTTATTGATCTCACATAGGAGAAATTTACTTGCCACAGTAGCTCCAGGCAGAGACAGTTTGAACAAGAAAGAAAGTGCATGCAGGCAAGAATAAAATAAAATAATAAGTAATAATAAAATAAGTAATAATAATAATAAAAACAGTAACTAGGAGAGTATGGAAAAAAAAATATTGCACGTTTGGACTATATAGTAGAGTTGTACAGTCTGGTGGCGGTGGGGATGAAGGATCTGCGGTAGCGCTCCTTCTTGCACTGGGGGTGCCTCAGTCGGCTGCTGAAGGAGCTGCTCAGCTCCTCTACAGTCCGGTGCAGAGGGTGAGATGTGTCGTCCATGATGGACTTGAATTTGGCCAGCACCCTCCTCTCAGCCACCTCCTCTGCAGAGCCCAGAGGACAGCCCAGGACAGAGCTGACCCTCCTGACCAAAGACTTATTAAGTCTTTTTCTGTCCCATTCTGTGCTGCTCGGGCCCCAGCAGACGACAGCGTAAAGGAGAGCAGAGGCCACCACAGAGTCATAAAAAGTCTTGAGCAGAGGCCTGCACACTCCAAAGGACCTCAATCTCCTCAGTAGGTGGAGGAAACTTTGGCCCTTCTTGTACAGGACGTTGGTGTTGTGGGAGGACTATTTTTATTATACAGTTTTATCACTGTATCGCTAAAAGAGTTGTGTGCTTGATTGACATCATTGACATAAACTGCTAACTTTGTGCTTTAAGATCATCATTAAGTGTCTTTAGGGCTTTCATTGACCTGTTCCTTGACAATTTTACAATCTTGTTTTGTTTTATTTTGTGCTTGTATTTACACGCTGTAAATATGGGTAAATGGTCACTAATGTCAGTTATAAGGACCCCCACTTAATACAATATCTTCATTTATATTTGTAAAGATGTCGTTGTGCTGTAATTCTAGTTGGTTTCTGTATTAATGGAAATAAGCCCAGACTATTCATTGATTTTAAAGATCCCATGACATGGTACTTCTTGATGCTTTTATATGGCTCCTTAATGGTTCCCTAATACTGTAAATGAATCCTTCTTCAAAATCAACACTCAGTGCATGAGAAACAGAGATAAGATGAGAAAGAGTAATTTTTCTCACTCTGAACACTCTATAATGGGCGTTGTTGCTTGAATGCAAATGAGGGGAAAAGAGTTGGCCAATAGTAGAGGGAGGGGGCGTGGCCAAACGCTCCGCTCTCGCTCTGAGCGCTCAGCTGATCCATTTCCTTGTTTTTGCACGGGGGGAGAGATTTGAAGCGTTCCATTGAAAAAAAAACACATTTCCACATAAAATAAAATTAAACCACTGCTGTTCAAAGGTCCAGAGGCTCAGATAAAGGACTTCCGAGCCTAGAAACACTCGGACGTGCCTCCAGGCAAATAAAAAACGCATTTCGCATTGCCTACCGCATTCGCGGTCCAAACTCTCTGGGCGTGATTTACAGAGACACTGAGTACAGACAGACGGGGGTGGAACTGCATTTGCATTTCTTTTTTCGATCTGGCGTCAATAAGGTGCCTTGTTCAAAATCGCCCGTTTGAGCTCCGATTTTTTGTAAGGCAGAAAAGGATCGCAAATGCTCAGTTTAGACATTTCGCAACTTTTAACCATGGGGGGGGCCTAAACAGGGTAGGGGAGCTCACATTAACGTTCAAAATTTCATGCCATGGGACCTTTAAGAAATCAGCTGCTTTTCGCTCCTCCTGGTTTCCCAAGGTAATGTTAAATGTTGAGCACAAGAGTCTGGTGGTCTGTATACACAGCTTATTAAAATATTTTTTGCAGTTGTAGATGTCATTTCCACAGATACAATTTCGATTCCATTATTTTCAGTTGTTGTCATTTCATTTACCATTTTGCAGTTTAAATCGGAATGTATATATAATGCCACCCCTCCACCTCTTTTGCTCCTCCTATTTACTGAGAAAAGCTCATATCCATCCAACTGTACTTCCTTCATGATGTCATCCCTTCATGATGCAATCTGTGATTGCAATGATATTGAACTCTTTCTTAAAGTTATTTATATATTCTTTTATTTCTGACAATTTACTGTAGAGACTGTGGCTGTTTAAGTGGATGATAATCAGAGTATCGACTTCAATGTTTTGATTGTTTAATTTTTCCTCATTATAATATTCACAATACTTTATAATTATATGTTCATTTATTTTTGTATCTAATTCCTGTATATGATATATATTTGTTTGTTTGATCTAAACTAACAGAGTTGTACATAACCAGTCATATATTTTGACACACTTCACAATGAGACATTTCATTTTGCTTGTTTAAATTTGGCAAGATCATCCACATTCCTGACCTGTATGGCATTTGCTCTTTCTTTGAGCCTTATCCAGACTCGACAGTTCCAGACCCATGTTGCTACTATTTGGTTTTGTTTTTTAAAAGCCTTGCCTCTTTTGCAATATTTTTTTCTCAAGTGCTCATTCACATATACGTTTGTGCCTTTCAAATGTTTTGCTTGTTTCAGTAGATAATTTTTCTGTTTCTTACTTGTAAATCTCACAATAATGGATGGTTTGTTTTTACCATTTCTGTTTGGAAGTGTATGACATGCAGATATTGTGTCTTGTTGGACGTTAATACCATTTTTGAGAAAAAATTCAGTCACTTGCTGCTCCAGTGTGCAAAGCTCTTCAGGTGGTGCATCTTCTCCTGCAGCTCCACCTGGATTCACAACTCGGGCATATGAGCAATGTCTAGTTCAGGCATGGGCAAACTACAGCCCGGGGGCCATATGCGGCCCGTTAAGCTTCTTAATCCGGCCCGCCGAACTTGAAGAAATTATATTAATAAACCTTGTTAATGTTTTAATGTTTTAATTTCCCTGCAATTCTGGTGCTTTCCAACAGCTGGCGCACTACATACATTGACCTTTGTTGAGGTGCGGTGTTTTGCTCCACGTTTACTCAGAACTTTCAGTACTTTAAAATTATTAGTAATAAAAAAAAGCTGTATTTTATTAATGAAAGTTTCTGTGTTTTAAGAGTCATTTCAATAAAAAGCTAAATACTGTGGAACTTGAAAGATGGACATTTTGTTATGTTTTGGTTCATTTTTAATTGAAATAAAGCACATGTTTTCTACATATCCCATGTTATTTATAGTTGTTGTTTTTTTTTACTTTTTATTTATGCTTTTTCAAAAACAGAGGTATAGAACAGCAAAATCTGTGGGGTTCTACAGAAAAAAACAAACAAGCAAACAAAAAGGAAAAAAACTATACATTTCTCTTGTTCTTATAGTCTATCCATTTAAACCAACTTTTCTCAAATTTGCCCGTCTTCAACCTTAGATAATGAGTCATTCTTTCCATCAAATAAATTTCCTCAATTATTTCAATCCACTGTTTCCGTTCCAATGAGTCACTTTTTGCTAGTTGCTAGTTACAACTTTCTGACTGGCCATCAGCATGATTTTAAACAAATAAAGGTCTTTGTATTTTTACTGTTTTTACCAAAACACTAAATCCAGCTGCTCCTGGTCCGGCCCTTCTGTCAAATTTTAGAACCTTTTGTGGCCCACGAGTCAAAAACTTTGCCCACCCCTGGTCTAGTTTCTAGACATCAAAACATCCTCTTTTCTGAAGTACTGCTCCAAGTCCTCCACATGCTGCTCAAGCTGCATTATGAGTTTGTCTTTTTCTCTCACAAGACCTTTCAGACCCTGGATCTCCTCCAGCAAATCATCCAGACTTGACACCTTGTTTGACATGTCATTCGATGTTTTTTTAATAACCATTAAGTGCTGCCCAAAATCCATACCTTTTTTCAGTGCCATGGTGTCTGTTCAAGGTTGTTGCACTCTTTAGCACTCGTTAGCCAACACTCAACACTCGTTCGTCCCCCGCGCGATTCTAAGCAGGCGACGCCGGTAAACGCCACACCCAAGGGCAAGGAGGGAGTCTTGAGTTGGTGAAGCCAGTGGTAGCCGCTCTGCTCCTTGCGATCCCTCGACCCAAACAGTAGCCCCATGCGTTCTGGGGAGTCACGAGCTTTCTTCCTTTTATTTAAACAAATTGTACATGCTTATCTTGTCTTTTGTCTCACATATATATCGAGGCACTTTAGAAATGAAACAAAGACACGCAAAGGGCTGAGAAGCAGTGTGAGCTTCTTTCACATGGTGGCTTCTTTCACAGGTGAAGCACTAAATGTTGTTAATCAGAGGTGAGAGGAGGTTTGAAGCTGGCTCTGAATGACACAAAATATGACAAAAGCTTTTTTTTTTACACTTAATCAATGTCCTAATACAGTCTCAATTGTCTTTGTTTATTCTGTGAAGGAATGTCTGCAGGTAATTATGCTATAAGACTTAAGTTTGCACCACAACTGCAGTTTCTCTTCTTACACCAAAAATGGCTTTATTGTTCATTGTAGTGATGACTTCTGGTACATTAAAATGTTGTCAGTATTGAGGCCTATTTTATGGTGGGACTTGAGTGCTTGTCCCCCTTTAACCATTGGCGTTTTGGCCAGTGGTTCATTGAAAAAAGTGAAAAAGTGAAAATAAATTGGGATAGTGGATGCCCCTTGTCTACAGCCCCTGTGCAGTGTAAAGACCCGTGGAATAATAATAATAAAGTCTAGCCTAAGTAAAGAGATCATTTGAACTTATGTATATTTGATATTTACTTCAGTTTTTTCTTTGCCCATGGCCTCAGTTTTCAGCCCCTCACATGTCTGCCTCAGCCCACAGCTCCACCTGGGTCGAGCACATTTATTATGGTAATGCTGCTGCCCTTTGTCTTGTGGGGCAGCCTAATGTCCGTCGTTGTTTTGCTGTGGACCAATCAAGAGTAGGGAGCAATGTTCCCCCTAATTTTTCATGTGTCTGAGCAAACACACTAACTCCCTGAGCATTCCTTGGACCCCTGTGAGCAACATCCAACATGCACACTGTGGCCACACCAGTATCACACCTGAGATCATCTCAAGTTACAGCTTATTAATCAAATTACTGCAGTTATTTCCATTAGATTACTTTTCATATAACTGTTTTTTTTGTTTTTTTTGGTCCACTTAGAATGACAAAGACAAAAATCTGTTCATGAGCTTATGTTGTATGTCAGTGTTTCAGTGAAACATTGAACAGTACAATATTTAGAAAAATAACCTCAAATAATTAAAATAAATTCAAATAAAAAAAATGTGGGCTGTCACTCACTGAGTTACACAGCAAAATTATATAGAAAAAAATGTTATAGATCTAATTAATTTCTTGTGCGCTGAAAATGTGCGAGCAATGCACAATTGCGCAGGCTGGCAGCTTAGAGGGAACATTGGTGGGGAGGAGTGGAGGAGCACTAGAACCAGAACTGAAGAAGTCTCTCGGATGAGCGACGAAACGTCTTCAACCAAACAAACTTTGTCCAGTTGACAAATTGAACTTCTCCTTTTATCATGGATTCTACCTGGATGACTGAGGGACTTTTCACACACTACTCCTGTAAGTATCTCCAGGGTCAGACTGAGAACGAAAATTGGCCCTGGCATCTTTCCGCTGTACTGGCCAGAACGGCCATCCACCAGTTCGAGCCTGAGTATATCATATCTGTGGTCTATATGGGATTCACAGCAAAAGATTGTTAAATATCTCTGTATTTGTTACCATAATTTGATATCTTGTTGCTACAGACAGAAAAAGTGTACCTTTAAAAGAAAATACAACCTCAACTGATTTGTGCAACTTAATGTAACTTGCTTGTAGAATCCACATTGAAACATTCTTACATATAAATCAGTATGTGTTATTTTATGTGTATTTAGTTATTTTAATTGAGACTTTGCTTTGTTTTAATGCAGAGCTACAGGATCCACCAACAAAATTGCATTCACATGTGACCAGTGTGGAAAGGTGTGGCCAACAGCTTCCAAACTGAAAGCACACTACAGAACTCACACAGGAGAAAAACCATTCAGCTGTGACCAGTGTGGGATGGAATTTAGAGCATCTGGTGACCTCCATCAACATACGAGAATATGTTGTATGAGTATCACATATGAGAGTCCACACCGGAGAAAGACCCTACAGCTGTGACCAGTGTGGGAAGTAATTTAGACAGTCCGCTGCACTCAAAGCACATATGAGAATCCACACAGGGGAAAAAAATCATACAGATGTGATGTTTGTGAAAAGGCATTTTCACGATCAAGCAACCTAGTATCACATAGGAGAGTCCACACCAGAGAGAGGCCATACAGATGTGACCAGTGTGGGAAAGCTTTCTCTACATCATTCAATCTCAATGGACACATGATAATTCACTTCAGACACAGACTATATGAGTGACCATTGTGAAAAGGCTTTTAGAACAACAGCAGCCCTGCAGTCACTACCAAACGCACACTGAAGACGAACCAGATGACTGTGAAGAAAGTGGGAAGGCTTTCAGGTCTGTGAAAGTCTGAAACATGTCTAAATCTTCCAGACTGAAGAGAAAAGCTGCAGCTTGTATCAGTGTGGGCTTTGAGAAAACCTGCTCATCTGAAGGTGCACCGTCTTAAACACTCTAAAGGATAAAGAGCTGCTGAGGCCGGATCAAGTAAGCCTAAAGTCAGACTCAAAAAGCTGGATATCAGGCTTCAGAGACTCCAGACTGTGGAGTTCAGCTCTGTGGCAAAAATAACATCATTTTTAAGCTTGTAATATTTTAAATTCCTTTTTTTATTACAAAGAGGTTTTAGCTGAAGATTGTCCATCTTATTCTTCATTGTCTTTTTTTATTTAATTTTTTTATCCAGCTTCACTGCAGTTCCCAAATCAGAGACGCGCATGAAGTTGTAAAAAAAAAGAAAGAAAAAGTGAAATAAAATAAAATAAAGAAAATGAGAAAATAAAGTCTAGCTGTGTTTTCCTTTTATTTAGACAAATTGTACATACTTATCTTGTCTTTTGTCTCACAACACATATATCACATCAGAAATGAAACAAAGACACACAAAGGGCTGAGAAACAGTGTGAGCTTCTTTCACATGAACAAGTGAAGCACTAAATGTTTTTAATCAGAGGTAAGAGGAGGCTTGAAGATGGCTCTGAATGACACAAAATATGATAAAAGGTTTTTTGTTTTTTTTTTACACTTCATCCATGTCCAAATACAGGGTTTGTTGATTTAAAAGTAACATGAAGCAAATTGAGTAGTTTTGTGTCTTAACAGTAGTACAGCTAGCTTGTCTAATTTCTCTAACCACCCCTGATCTGAACCTGAGCGGAGTCCTGTTATTGGACTTCTGTGCTAGCCACGTTTGTCCATAACGAACACCGTGTTCGAGCACAAGAGTGACCATCAGTGCACGTGGCACCAGAACACCCCAGGCCAGCGGTCGATGATCAACTTTGTTATTGTGTCATCTGACCTCCGGTTGTGTGTCTTGAACACTTGGATGAAGAGAGGGGCAGAGTTGTCAACTGATCACCACCTGATTGTGAGTTGGGGCCGCTGGTGGAGGAAAAAGCTGGAAAGATCCGGCAGAACCAAGTGTATCCCTCCCTCAGCGGCCTGTGACAGAATACACACTGTGGTCTCTGAGCTGCAGTCTAAACACCCAGAGGCTTTATTACTGATTTCTGGAGATTTCAGTCATGTTTCCTTGGACAGTGTTTAACCCACACTTCACCAGTATGTGGGTCGTAATAGTCTGGACCAGTGTTTCCCAACCTGGGGTACAAGTACCCTTAAGGGTATGCAAGCACACTGCAGGGGGTACTCGGCAGTGTCGCTGCCAGGCGCAGGGGGAGATTTTTTAAATTCTAATTTGAGTAAATTTGAGTTAAAGAAAAGAGAGAAAATGTCTGAGAATTTAATTTTCAAATTAAGGAGATGAAATAAAGTGATTTTCATTTAATAATATGTTGTTTCACGTTCTACTTTTGGAGAATTATCAACACGTATGAGTGAGGGGGTACTCAAGGTATGACAAAAAGGCTCAGGGGGTACACAAGGCAAAAAAGGTTGGGAAACACTGCTCTGGACAACAGAACTCTTGACTTGCTGTATGCCAATTCTAAGCCCAGAATGAATTCGGACTGAATCCAGACTAAACCAAGACTAAACCACAGCTAACACAGGGCCAGTCCAGGACTAAACCCAAGACTAAATCAGGATTAAACCAGGATTAAACAGGACTAAGCAAGGACTAAACCAGGACTAAACAGGACTAAACCAGGATTAAAACCCAGGACTAAACCCGGACTAAACTCAAACTAAACCCAGACTAAACCAATACTAAATCAGGACTTCCACCATGGACTCATCTCTAAACCAGGACTAAACCACAACACAGGACTAAAACAGCAAACAGGACTAAAACAGCAAAGCATTGAAGAACTTGGCCCCACCAAAGCTCCTCCAACAAAAAATATTTGGCACCACCCCTGATCTTTTTAAATTTGATTCACTGTGACTCCTTAGTTGTAGGTAATATATTACTCGTTACAATGCCAGTAACGCACATTACAATGCATTTTTAACCTGCTTTGTTTTTGTGGGTTTTGCATTTTCTTCATACAAAGTTCGCGGATCACCGCGAGATCAGCTACTGAATCTGATAAGTCTGCGCAGAACATTATATTTCATACAAAGTTCCGCGAGATCAGCTAGTGATATAAAAGTCCGCGCAGACCATTCCATTTCCTTTTACTTTGTCTCGAACTGGCAGACTGGCAAAGGATGACAGAACCAGAAGAATCGGATAGTGCTAGCTCCTTTTCAAGATGGGCATACACCCACTACTTTCACTTCGTTCAAAATAAGGACTCCAAGAACATTTTAGTTAAATGCACAAATGTGTGTGAATCCCAAACCTCTTTCCACGTCGAAATGCAGTACAAGCAATTTGACGAAGCACTTGCAGAGGTGTCATAGCACCACGAAATTAGTCAGGAAAGCAGGGGATGGGACAGGGAACGATACAACCCCAACAAAGCAGCCAAAACTGATGTTGACCCGACCAGAGAATCTCCAGCCACGAGAGGTGAGAAGGCTCGTTGCCGAGTATATTGTGTAGATTGCCAAATCCTTATTTCCAGTCATTTTGGCGAGAGTAACTAAAGTAAGGCAAAAGTAGTGTAATGCCTTACTTTTTATTTAGAGTAATATTGTAATGTAAGGCATTACAGTGGTACCTCACCTTACGAATGACCCAACAAACGAAAATTTCAAGTTACGAAACGCCTTCACGTCAAATTTTGGTCTCTAGATACGAATGAAATTTCAAGTTACGAAACGCGAAATCTCCAATCCAATCCAACTTTATTTATAAAGCACTTTAAAAACAACAAATCTCAAAAATGCAATTAATGCGCGCTCAGATGCACGCCCCGAAACGAGGGGAGACACAACAACACATCATCAGTATGGTAAAACTCACCTGTCTCACGACGGTCTAAACCCAGCTCACGTTCCCTTAGTGAGTGAACAATGCAACACTTGGTGAATTCTGCTTCACAGTGATAGGAAGAGCCGACATCGAAGGATCACGTCGACACGGCGCAAGGCCGCGCTACACCGGGGCTGCGGGATGCAGCCGTGCCTCCTCCTCGGGGCCGAGCACGCACGGGCCAAGCACGGGGTGATTTATTCCTGCTCCGGTCCTGGTTTAGACCTGGTTTAGTTCTGGTCTAGACCTGGAAGTCACATAGAACCAGCGCCCGACCCGAGCGAGACCCCGCGGTCTTGCCCGCTGTTATCCATTCCTGCTCTCATCTCCTAACCGTGGTTGGGAGACACAGGGGAGATCGTCTTCTCCAGAGCCGGAGATAACTTTCCCTCCGGGGTTAACTCCCTTGTGGACATCGCGCGCTTACAGTGGTGGAGAATGCAAGTAAAAAAAGGCAGTTTTGCTGCAGAGTGGGGCTTTATTGTCTCCTCTACGGAGGAGACATTCATCCAGCACGCGCACACACTTGCAGACTCTCTCTTCTGCACTGAGCTATAGACACAAGACAGACATCTCACAACACCGCCGATAGAGCACCTTCCTCTTCCTGTTAGCTCACAGTGTCAGCTCCCCAGCTCTGGAGGTCAGATAGAAGCAGAGCCCGCCCCGCACCGCAAGGAGCACGGAGACACGAGCACCGCGCTCCTCCCGCGGCACTGCCATGTTATAATAATAACAGGTCCAATCCAGGTTTAGTTCTGGCCAGACCTGGTTTATTCCACATTCTTTTAGTCCTGGTCTAGTCTCTTAGCCCGCCAGGACGCAGAACACAACGTTACACTATAAAAAAGAATGTTACACTATAAAAAAAATCTTGGAACGGATCAGGCTTTTTCCATTGAAATAGCTACTCAACTTACGAATTTTTCACGTTACGAAACCACTTCTGGAATGAATTAATTTCATAAGGTGAGGTACCACTGTACTTTAAAATGACAGTAACAAGTAATAAGTAGTGCCTTACAGTTTTTGAGTAACTTGCCCAACACTGGTCTTTGAGCAGGAATAATGTGAAGAGGACTGTTTTGCAGGTAAAGACAAAGCATAAAAACATTTTGCAGAGTGGTAAGTAGGCTAATATTAATATTATTATTCAGTGAAATTAGTAATACTGTTGAAATGGTACCTTAATTTAATTTAAAATGAACAGTAGCTACCAAGCCACAGGAGGTGGGAGCCCCCCTCAAAATCTTTCACCTGCAGAGGAGCTGACACTGGCCCTAAACTGGGGTCGCCCACTGGTGGAGGTAATTGAAGGAGGGACCCCATCAAAGATCCTTCCTGCGAGTTCTCGTGAGGAGTACATTCAAGGTATTCTCTAGGCTAATGGTTGCCTCAGCTGTGATCCAAGCATTTGTATATTTTAATAGTATGCTTGTGTTCTAGTTACTGAAGATGGCGTACACTTGGACCCTCCTCATCAGTCCTCCAGCAGTGACCTCACACCAGAATGTCATACCTAATGTCTTTTATTGTTTTATGCCTATTGATGGAAATTGATAAATAGGATTTCATTAAAAAGGCTTGCACAGCATCTCTGAAGCAAATTTGTTGAATCATTGAAATGTTGCATCATGGAGTGTGCCTGTTATTTGGCTACATTTTGTCAATGTCGTGAAGTGAGAGTGATGTTAGGCCCAGCTGATAGAAGTTCTATGATGATATGAATAATTTTAGGTTAAATTCATTGATATTTCTGTAATATGTGGCAAATGTAAATTTGTGAAAATATAACACAAAAATTGACTTGCACATGAATCCGTCAATAACAGGAATCAAACCCAGGACGCCCACGTGAAAGACACAGGACTTAACCACTCGACCAAAGTCTTTCTCTGTGACAGCTCTGGAATTCTTCTATCTGATAATGACAGGAGAAGTTCAATTTGTCAACTGGACCAAGTTTGTTTGGTTGAAAACGTTTCGCCGCTCATCCGAGAGGCTTCGTCAGCTCTAATAAGAATACTGGTAAGACACTTGCTTATATCTTGCTGTAGGGAGGAGCTACCTAGCTAACTACTTTCCGGAACTATCTCATTGGTTTCGGTCTTTTGTTTCTCTGGCGTCTAGCTTAACGATCCCTATTCATCCCTACACGCCTGCTTTTTCACACCTCTGGCCCTGACCTGGCTAACCCTATTGTTTCCCTGTTTGTTTGATCTAGGCTTAATAATGGAATTGTAGATGGGATGCAAATTATATCTTACGCCACCATTTCTGTTCAGAGAAGGATTCTCTTTTTTGACAAAAATAGCCTCTTTAACTCCCCTCTCAAACCAATTCTTTTCCCTGGCTAAGATCTGAACCTCACTGTCCTCAAAAGAATGTCCCGTGGCTTCTAGGTGAAGATATACGGCAGAAGACGGTCCACTCTGGCACGCCCGTCTGTGTTGGTACATCCTCTTGTGAAGTGGCTGCTTGGTTTCTCCAATATAGCGCTCACTGCAGTCTTCACTACACTGAATGGAGTAGACCACATTGTTTTGTTTGTGGCTCGGTGTTTTGTCCTTTGGGTGGACGAGTTTTTGTCTTAAAGTGTTTGTGGGTTTGAAATAAACTGGGATTTCATATTGTCTGAAAATCCTCTGTAGTTTTTCCGACACGCCGGCCAGGTACGGAATCGCTACCCCTTTCCTCCTGGGTTCGGATTCTCTATTATCTTGTTTCTTGCCCTTGTCTCTCTTGGTTTTGTTAACAGCCCATTTGGGATAACCACAAACAGAGAGGGCTTCCTGCACATGTTGTTCTTCTTTTTCCTTACCCTCTGTGCTTGTGGGAACCACTTGGGCCCTGTGTTGTAATGTCCGAATAACACCCAGTTTGTGCTGCAGTGGGTGGTGTGAATCAAAAAGCAGGTATTGGTCTGTGTGTGTGGGCTTCCTGAAGACTTCTACTTGGAGTCCCCGGTCTCCTCCTATCGTTACTGCACAATCTAAGAACGCCAATGTGTTATCCTTGGCATCTTCACGGGTGAATTTGATATTAGGATCTACAGAATTGATATGTGCAGTAAAAGGTTCCAAATCTTGAATTTTGATTTTTGTACCAACTGCTGGAAATTTGTCTAAATACCACCTATTTCCAGTTCAGAGGGAACTTCTACAGGCAAATTCATGGCTGTGCAATGGGCTCACCGGTCTCCCCTATCATGGCTAATTTATACATGGAACAATTTGAACAGAGTGCCTTAGCCTCATATCCAGGCACTCCTCCCACACACTGGTTTCGTTATGTTGATGATAATTTTACAAAAATCAAAATTCAAGATTTGGAACCTTTTACTGCACATATCAATTCTGTAGATCCTAATATCAAATTCACCCGTGAAGATGCCAAGGATAACACATTGGCGTTCTTAGATTGTGCAGTAACGATAGGAGGAGACCGGGGACTCCAAGTAGAAGTCTTCAGGAAGCCCACACACACAGACCAATACCTGCTTTTTGATTCACACCACCCACTGCAGCACAAACTGGGTGTTATTCGGACATTACAACACAGGGCCCAAGTGGTTCCCACAAGCACAGAGGGTAAGGAAAAAGAAGAACAACATGTGCAGGAACCCCTCTCTGTTTGTGGTTATCCCAAATGGGCTGTTAACAAAACCAAGAGAGACAAGGGCAAGAAACAAGATAATAGAGAATCCGAACCCAGGAGGAAAGGGGTAGCGATTCCGTACCTGGCCGGCGTGTCGGAAAAACTACAGAGGATTTTCAGACAATATGAAATCCCAGTTTATTTCAAACCCACAAACACTTTAAGACAAAAACTCGTCCACCCAAAGGACAAAACACCGAGCCACAAACAAAACAATGTGGTCTACTCCATTCAGTGTAGTGAAGACTGCAGTGAGCGCTATATTGGAGAAACCAAGCAGCCACTTCACAAGAGGATGTACCAACACAGACGGGCGTGCCAGAGTGGACCGTCTTCTGCCGTATATCTTCACCTAGAAGCCACGGGACATTCTTTTGAGGACAGTGAGGTTCAGATCTTAGCCAGGGAAAAGAATTGGTTTGAGAGGGGAGTTAAAGAGGCTATTTTTGTCAAAAAAGAGAATCCTTCTCTGAACAGAAATGGTGGCGTAAGATATAATTTGCATCCCATCTACAATTCCATTATTAAGCCTAGATCAAACAAACAGGGAAACAATAGGGTTAGCCAGGTCAGGGCCAGAGGTGTGAAAAAGCAGGCGTGTAGGGATGAATAGGGATCGTTAAGCTAGACGCCAGAGAAACAAAAGACCGAAACCAATGAGATAGTTCCGGAAAGTAGTTAGCTAGGTAGCTCCTCCCTACAGCAAGATATAAGCAAGTGTCTTACCAGTATTCTTATTAGAGCTGACGAAGCCTCTCGGATGAGCGGCGAAACGTTTTCAACCAAACAAACTTGGTCCAGTTGACAAATTGAACTTCTGTCATCATGGATTCTACCTGGACGACTGAGGGACTTTTCACGCATCTATCTGATAATGTCGTAAAGACAGCGGTTCGAAAGCATATTTTTAAATTACCGGAGATTTGTCAAGAACCAAGAACGTAAGGTAATTTTATTTTTTGCTGATATTGTTTTCAGACAACACAGATACTCATGCGGGAGGTGTGCGGATCTGTTTGTTTGACGCTGAATACGTCAGGTACGTATTCTCTGAAACCATGTTGCCCCAGTAACTCAGCGGGGACTAAGCTTGGCGAGAGTCAAGGAACCGAACTCTCACTAAAACTAGCGCGAACTGTCGAATAAAGCCGGGCTTTGCACTTAGCCGCGTTCGTGTAATACCCCTCTGGCTGCCCTATTGTTTCCTTTGTTTGTTTTGATTTAGGTTTGAGAATGGAATTATAGATGGGGAATAAATTGTGTCTGACTCCCCCATTCCTGTTCAAAGAAGGATTCTCTTTTTTGACAAAAAATAGCCTCTTTATCTCCCCTCTAAAACCAGTTCTTTTCCCTGACTAAGATCTAAACCTTCCTGTCCTCAAAGGAGTGGCCCGTGGCTTCTAGGTGGAGATGTACAGCAGACTGAGGACCACTCTGGCTCTCCCGTCTGTGTTGGTACATCCTCTTGTGAAGCGGCTGTTTTGTTTCTCCAGTGTAGCGCTCCCTGCAGTCTTCACTACACTGAATGGAGTAGACCACATTGCTTTGTTTGTGGCTCGGTGTTTTGTTCTTTGGGTGGACTAGTTTTTGTCTTAAAGTGTTTGTGGGTTTGAAATAAAAGCCCATTTAGGATATCCACAAACAGAGAGGGCTTCCTGCACATGTTGTTCTTCTTTCTCCTTACCCTCTGTGCTTGTGGGAACCACTTGGACTCTGCGTTGTAATGTCCGAATAACCCCCAGTTTGTGCTGCAGTGGGTGGTGTGAATCAAAAAGCAGCTATTGGTCCGTGTGTGTGGGATTCTGGGTTAATAATAATTAATTATAATAAGTCCAAGATCAGTCCTGGTTCAGTCCTGGTTTAGACCTTGTTTAGACCTTGTTTAGACCTGGTTCACTCCTGGTTCAGCCCGTATGTGGCGTAAAAGTCCAACATCTCAATCGACGTTTCTTCTGCTCAATAAATAATGCCTGTGAAGTGATGACATATTTTTGACAATAGTTGCGTTTGTGAATTCGTATTCATACTGAAGAAAGTGTAATCGCACATTTTCATTTTGTGACTGTAATTCTTGATGTTGTAACTTTTCAATTCGTATTCTGATGGATAAAATACAAACATTTTATGTACGACTGGACTCATTCGAGAGTTTACGAATATATTTTATCCTCAACTACAGCCAGTTATGCATGGATTTCACAATTATGCACAGATTTCTATACTATGCACACAAATATTTCTGAAAGCTTTCATACTCCACACATATAGCTCATTTTAGTAGGCCCACGTATTTTTAATAATTACCTTGTGTGTCAGAATGGCAGAATGTTGGAAAAAAAAATGCGGAAGTGCCACCACTACAACCAAGGGAAAAAAAAATGTTGGAGTCCATGGACGTTTGATAAAAAATGAAAATACCGTCAGTCCAACAATTAGACGTCAATGTCGGAATGTAACTGATCTTATCCTGTGTGTGTGTGATTTGTTTCAGTATCGATATTTGTTCATATGAGTATCTAGTTTTGATTTACTTAGTTTTGTTTAGTCTTAGTAAAATTTGTGGCTACTCTACCCACCTGTTTTACTGTTTTGTTTTACTTTTACAACACAGTATATGAATTTGTAAAAGAATCACAATGCAGTGCTTTCCTGGACTGTACATGTTTTAGAATGTTTTATAATTCTTCTCCTTGGCTACATCTCATTTCTCTTTCCCTTGCTTCCTTCTCGATTCCTCTCCTCAGTTCCTCTCCTCGATTCTGCATGAACTGGGTGAGGAAGTCCCGCCCACAGGAGAGACAGGGAGGAGAGAGATCTAATCTCCTCACTGAGATCAATAAAGTTTGATTCTTTTCTCTGAAGCCTCCCTCAGGTTCCCTCATTCATTCTGTGGTTTTCTTTGGGACACCACTTTATATGACACATTTGACAGTTGAAAAATGGAGGATTGAGGAGAGGAATCAAGGAAAAGGAAGCGTGAAAAGAGAAATGAGACCCTTGCGGCCCTTGTTGTTAGGGTGGTGTGAGAACAAATGACAGGCACACAGTTTACTTTGTTAGTATTCATAATAGTTTGTATACACAATGTATAGGAGCACCAATAAAAAACATCATTTTTTCTTAAACATTTTGTCTTTTTTTTTTAAAAAGCCACAGATTTGTTTCTACAGAAAGCAAAGAAAGCTCTGTACAAGAACAAGCAACAACAGAACTCTCCCCATGCCTACTGCTCCCCTCTGCTGGCCGCTGCTTACCTAGACACTACCATACACAACAGCCGCAAACACAACATATGAAAGAAATGTACTTGTCAAAAAGTGTGGAAAAAGTGCAGTACAGATTCAACTGTTTACAACTCGATGGGTTCTGCCAGCCGGGACTGCGAAGGACAATGCTCTTTGGAACGTCCAGAATGAAAAACGTTTGCATTTCTCGCTTTGCTTTTTTTAATTTTTATTTTTTTTTATACATCCGAAGTGTGTGGAACGGCTTTATTCTTCATACAAAAAAACACCAGGTAAAAATCTGGGAGAGAGTCCATTCAAAAGCATGTAGTCCAGTCTGTAGTGTAGAAACCAGAGGAGCACCTGTACTCCGGACGCTGCTGACCGGATAGGGGGCGGGGATAGGGGGGAGGGTGAGCCCGCATGATCCGGAGACAGTGGGTAAGGCTTCCACAAAAAACACAACGTTACATAAACAGGGCGACGTACAGCGAGGACAAAGGGGGGCCAATGCTTTCAAGACATTTGCTATAGGTTATGTTCATGTGAGAATCCCCCTGCACTGGGCACAATCACAAATGATAAAAAGAATAAAGTCTAAAGGTGCTTTATGTAACTTTTTTGGCTTGTCTCCATGGAGAGGTTATGCTTTACTTGAAAAGTTCCACAGTATATCATAAAAGAGATTGCCATGCTTTTACGGTTTTGAAAACAACTTAAAACAAAATTAAAACAATTAAAGGAAAATTAACGTTTTTTTTACAATCTGAGCCTTCTTTCGGCAATAAAACAAGTAGTTTTACTCACCCATAGCAGTTTGCTGTCAATTGGAGCAGTATCGCAGAACTTATGTTGAGCCGTTCTGTTCTACCAATGATCCCGTATCCGTTAGCGTGAGTGCTCGGGGCACTGATTTGCGGTGTCCAAATAACACAAACTTTAGCACTTTTCAAATCACAGAAGATCGCTGTGTCAGCGTAGACTTTTAGTAGATTCCAAAACGGCCTGAAACCCGATATTGCAACAGAAAGTAAAGTTCAGAGCGGTGTTAGCTTCTTTCGGACTAGCGGTGTTTACAAAACAGCTGAGTTCACGCATGCGCACTGTCCTCTCTGATGACGTCATCAAATGAAACTATAGCTGGATATCGGGTTTCAGGCCGTTTTGGAATCCACTAAAAGTCTACCCTGGCACAGCGATCTTCTGTGATTTGAAAAGTGCTAAAGTTTGTGTTATTTGGACACCGCAAAGTAATGCCCCGAGCACTCACGCTAACTGATACGGGATCATTAGTAGAACAGAACGGCTCAACATAAGTTCTGCGATACTGCTCCAATTGACACCAAACTGCTATGGGTGAGTAAAACTACTTGTTTTATTGCCGAAAGAAGGCTCAGATTGTAAAATAAACTTTAATTTTCCTTTAATAATTATCATGTTTTATACTGTATGTTTCGGCTTTGTTTTTGGCACTCTGAGACTCCTCACCTTTTGCTCTCTCCACTCTAAATCACTCCCCCTTCAGAGCACCATCGCAACACAATTAGCATGCATCCCGCTAGTGAAACTACTGCGCATCACATCAGGTTTGTTAATTTTTGTATCATGTTTTTGTACATTTATGGAGGACAGTCGTGTGGGAGCATGGGTGATGTAGGCTTGTGGGCGGAGCCTTGGACAGAATCTTACAGCTAACAAAACTAATATTTTAAAAACATGCATGGAGGACATCTAAAACCTCTTCAGGCACATTTTTTTTATGAGAGAACGATGTTTTAACTTGGTAGAAATCTCTAAAAAGTCGATTTTTGTGACCCCACAGTGACAATGCATGTTTTTAAAGGCAAGGTTTAATACCATACTGTGGAACATTCCAGGCAAAGCAAGACCATCTGAAGACCCTCTCTTACAGCACCAATAAAAAATACAATAAAATATTCATAAATTGCCATCGTTTTGAGTTGGCAGGGGACAACACAAGAAGGAAATAGGGAATTTAGAACCGGGAATTTTCATAAAATACTGTTGAATTTAATTTGAAAGGTTAATAAAAAAAAAAGCTACCACATGAACGCAACCTATAGATCGTGTCATACACAATACAAAAAAAACAACAATATGAAAACAATGCCATTTCCTGGTTATCAAAAGAAAAGTATAAGTAAAATTCTCTGCAGATGGCAAAAATAAATTAAAACACAAATTTCCCTTATGTTTGTTGATAGTTTAAAAAAGTGATTCATGGATTTGTTATTGTTTACTTTCTGTTTGGTATCCAGGAGACGGCAGCTTTCAGGTTTCTCGCATTCAATTGTCAAAATGAACATCATATAAAAATATACATCAGAGGGTACAGCAATGCGTACAAGTTCAAAACGGATGAACAATGCAATTAAATAAAAATGTTTTCAAATCTGCCATGATGTCTAAGCAACAGTGGTGTAGTGGGTTAAAGCAATCGCCCATAAACCAGATGGTAACTGGTTTGATTCTTGCCGTTATCTCAGGTTATAAGACTTGGCCTTTACTCACGTTGACCTCTTCGCTTACAGTAATATGGCTGGTTGTAACTGGAAGGGCATCCGGCTTAAAAATATGGCAATTCCTGGCGGAACTGATTCACCATAGCAAAACGAGACAGCAATTTAGTTCACAAAAGTTTCATTTCTAACATGACTTTTAAGAAGGACTGAAAGTTTTCCTTGTCACAATTTCAGCATAATTCATTTTTTAACATTTCGAACGTTTCAATTTTATATTGTCGTACGGTCCGTGCTTTTTTAAAAACAGATCTAGAAGAGAAATCATTTGACATTTTTTAAAAACACTTTACTTACTTTACTGCATTGTTTCATACCAGCATTTTGTGTACAATTCTATTTTGAGTAAACTTCTGGATGTGCTCCCACTCTTTGCACATAACAGCAATGGGAAACAATACAAGAATGAGGCAGTTTGAACAAAAAAAAATTATAATAAAATATATACATGTTTATATGGATATGCGTGTAAAAAATAATACAATTACAGAAAAAATTAAAGGTCCTATATTACACAAAATGGACTCTTGTGAGCTTTAAGTCATGTTAGAATGTTGTTCCCTCATCAAAACAGACCTGGAGTTGTGTTTTGTTTATTAGTCTGTCTAAATCTGCAAAGCTCAAAATGTTCTGTTCCACTTTGTGATGTCATGAAGTAGTAGTTTTGAAGTTAACAGCTACCTTTCATCTAAATGATTCTAGTGAAGGTGTATGGAGTTTAAAAACACAGGGGACCACTTCCTGTATTACCAAACGACACCACAAGTTGGAAGGCGGAGTGTTTCCATGGCGAATGAAACCAGACACAATTCCGGGTATGTTTTTGATGAGAAAACAACATTAAAACATGGATCAGAGGATAGAGCAATATGGGCCCTTTAAAAGTCATGGCACGATAAATGGTAAAAAAACATTGAGAGGAGAACTGTCATGGAGCCGGCACAAAGAAACGCTAAGCCGAACGAACGTCATGCCAACAGTTTTGTCCCATTTTTGCTGAAGGAAAAAAAAAAAAAAAAAAGAAAGTTCACAATCTTTTCAAACAATTTTAAGAGTTCAGTTCCAACGACAACATCAACGTCATTATTATCGCTTTGTTTTCCATTCCCTCTCTTGGCAACCTCCGTCCTGAGAAAGGTACTTGGAGAATAAAGTAGTAGAAGTCTCTTGCTGGGGGCCGTGAATGCTTTTCGGGCACAAGACGCCATTTTGTGTCCACAGTTTTGCAGTTTTATATTTTCCGTTTGTCCTGAATGGATGCGTGAATGGCATAGATTGTTGTTTGATTGGGGAGGGGGGCGGGGGTGGGTGGGGGGGCTGCTGGATGGGTGGGTAGGTAGGTGGGTGGGTTGGGGGCCCCTAGGGTGCAGTGGTGATGGCGTTGAGGTCCTTCATCAGACCCTCCAGGTGGGCCATCTCCTCGGTCAGCTCATCCGGCTCGTAGCTCTGCGGGAGAGGCACAGGAGGGGGAGGGGCGTTACTGCGCGAGGCGGGGGAGGGGCAGGGGGGCAGGGAGGCCAGAACCTGGAGAGGAGAAAGAGAATGAGAGAGGAGGAAGAGGAGGAGAGAGGGAGATCAAGCAGAGGTCAGTCAGGCAGGTTTAAGAGGGAGGGGAGGTGCATATGGGGCTGTTACTGTTACAAATGTTAAAGTATGTTTTAAGTGCCATTTGGGCAGATTTAAAACATATTTTAAAGGAAAAGTAACGTTTTTTTACAATTTGAGCCTTATTTCGGTAATAAAACAAGTTGTTTTACTCACCCATATCACTTTGGTGTCATATGGAGCATTTCCGGAGATGTTTTAGATTAGCGTTAGGCTAACGCCGTTAGCCTAGCGCGACTTATAGCCATAGCTCGGGGCATTCCCCGAGCATGTAATATGCCCCGTGCGGGCTCCAAATAACACAAACTTTAGCACTTTTCAAATCATAGAAGCTCGATGTCTTTAGTCTACGATTTCGTTTGGTCAAAAGTGGCCTGTAATCCGAGATTTAGCCATAGTTTCGAGTAGATGAGGACGCCAGTGCGCATGCGTGGAGTGTGCTCTCAGCTCCCGGGACCCAAACATGGAATGCATAGCTGTAAACTATGGATAAATCTCGGATTACAGGCCACTTTTGATTCAAACGAAATCGTAGACTAAGACATCAAGCTTCTATGATTTGAAAAGTGCTAAAGTTTGTGTTATTTGGAGCCCGCGCATATTACATGCTCGGGGAATGCCCCGAGCTATGGCTATAAGTCGCGCTAGGCTAACGGCGTTAGCCTAACACAAATCTAAAACATCTCCGGAAATGCTCCATATGACACCAAAGTGATATGGGTGAGTAAAACAACTTGTTTTATTACCGAAATAAGGCTCAAATTGTAAAAAACGTTACTTTTCCTTTAAGTGGGTTAGTTCTGGTTTAGTCCTGATTTAGTTAAGTAATGGTTTACTTGTCGTTTAGCCCTGGTATATTCCTGGTTTAGCTCTGCTGAATTCCTAGTTTAGACCTGGTTAAGACCTGCTTTTACTTTTAACCTGAATTTGTCTTGGTTAAATTCTGGTTTAGTCCTGGTTTAGCCTTGATGAAGTCATAGTTTAGTCCTGCTTTAGACCTGCCTTAGACCTGCTTTAGACCTGCTATAAATCTAGGTTTGTTGTCCTGGGCCTGTTGTCCTGGTTTAGTCCTGGACTAGTCCCGTTTAAATCCTGGTTTAGTACTGATTTAGCCCTGATGATGTCGTAGTTTAAACCTGCTTTAGACCTGGTTTAGTCCTGTGGTAGATTTGCATTAGGCACATTTTATTTTTTGTAATATCCTGGTTTAGTCCCATTTTAATCCAGTTTTAATCCTGGTTTTGTCCTGGTTTAGCCCTGGTTCTACAGTTTAGGTCCATATTTTGTCCTGGAAAAGATCTGATTTAGTCTCTTTTAAATCCTGAACTATCTTAGCCTTAGTCCTACATCAGTCTGCACATTCACAACAAGAATACAAGAAATGACTGACACATGAAACCCTCTAGAGCCTGTGGGCTGCGGCAAACTTGAAAATAACATTCTTACTACCATAGAAAAGTAGCAATACCTGAGGAACCTTAAACTTGACAGTCATGTATGTGAGTGGAACGCTACGGTTACACTAAATTAGCCTAAATTTGAATTCTTTAATCGTTTCCCAGCAGTAACAGCCCCTTACTGTATGAGTGAGGCGAGGATGGGTCAAAGGAACTGAAGTGAAAGAAAAAAACACAAGCAGCAGATGCAAGTGACCATCCAGGATTATTAGGATTAAAAAAAATAGCATTCCAGGTTTTATGATATTATCACGGCCAGTTATTGATTACGTTAGCCAAAAAAATGCAACATAAACAGACAGAAAAATACAGGAGGAAAAAAAAAGAAGAGAAATAGTCATTAAAACCAGTGTCCAGATGAAATTGTCCAGAGAGACCTCAGAGTGGACTAAACACAGATGGCAAGACTATAGTAGGACATCGATGTTGAGCAGGACTTGGCTGTAGGCGTGGCTAGGAGAGTTACTCACACTGTCCACGTCCTCGAGCATCTTGCTGGTCTCGGGGACGTCCGGCGGAGCATTGGGGACATTGACGATCATGGGGGTCCGCGTCCTGCCCAGTGTCCCGATGGAGGCCGTCTTCACCACGTGTGGGTGGGAGGGGGGGCCTGGGGCAAAGGATGCAAGGGTTTGGCGTCAAGTACGTCAAGGTTTAAGGGCCTATGACAGGTTGGACTAACTACTATATTTAAGATTTGACTAAAAATGTACAATTCTGTTTCAGAGTTTGGTCATTTTCTAGGTTTAAAATTTTAAAGGAAAAGTAACCTTTTTCTATTTTGGCTTGTCTCCATGGAGATGTTATGCTTTACTTGAAATGTTCCACAGTATATCATAAAAGAGATTGCCATGCTTTTACGGTTTTGAAAACAACTTATTAAAGGAAAATTAACGTTTTTTTACAATCTGAGCCTTCTTTCGGGAATAAAACAAGTAGTTTTACTCACCCATAGCAGTTTGGTGTCAATTGGAGCAGTATCGCAGAACTTATGTTGTAGCCGTTCTGTTCTACTAATGATCCCGTATCCGTTAGCGTGAGTGCTCGGGGCATTACTTTGCGGTGTCCAAATAACACAAACTTTAGCACTTTTTAAATCACAGAAGATCGCTGTGTCAGGGTAGACTTTTAGTAGATTCCAAAACGGCCTGAAACCCGTTATCGCAACAGAAAAGTAAAGTTCAGAGCGGTGTTAGCTTCTTTCGGACTAGCGGTGTTTACAAAACAGCTGAGTTCACGCATGCGCACTGTCCTCTCTGATGACGTCATCAAATGAAACTATAGCTGCATATCGGGTTTCAGGCCGTTTTGGAATCCACTAAAAGTCTACCCTGACACAGCGATCTTCTGTGATTTGAAAAGTGCTAAAGTTTGTGTTATTTGGACACCGCAAAGTAATGCCCCGAGCACCATGCTAACGGATACGGGATCATTAGTAGAACAGAACGGCTCAACATAAGTTCTGCGATACTGCTCCAATTGACACCAAAGTACTATGGGTGAGTAAAACTACTTGTTTTATTGCCGAAAGAAGGCTCAGATTGTAAAAAAATGTAACTTTTCCTTTAATACCTGGTTCTGGGGAATTCCATAACTGTTACCAAGCAACCATGTGCCGAAACTCCTCTAATGTAGACAGAAATTAATATCTGACAAATAAAAATATAAGTTTTGTTGAAACAATGTGCAAGGTGCATTGTGTAACATTTCTGGTGTTGGGTACGTTGAATGCTTTTCTTGGGAGGCATTATCGCTTTGTCTGGAATGTTTCACAGTATGGCATTAAACCTTTCTTCATGGAGAGCAAACCAGACCAAGTTACAGGTCAGATCTGTGGAGGAGACCCCGCTCACAGTCAGAATGTCTGTTTTTCTAGGTGTTTTTGAGCTATAAAACCACCTGCAATTGGATAAATGTCAAGTAGAGCTGCTCTTGTCCAAATGTCCTGGAGCTACTGTGGCGAGTAAATTTCTCCTGTGTGAGATCAATAAAGGCTTATCTTATCTTATCTTAATGTCATACTGTGGGACATTCCAGGCAGAGCAGTGACATCTCCATAGAAACAGGTGACCAAAATGTTACATAGTGCACCTCTAAAGTGCCTATGACAGGTTGGACCACTAATTTTACTCAAACACAGATACAGTTGTTATATTTACAATTCTGTTTCAGAGTTTGGTCATTTTCTAGGTGTAAAATTTTGCTTCCTGGTTCTAGGGAATTTTATAACTGTTACCAAGCAACCATGGAGTACACTGTGCCAAAACTCCTCTAATGTACACAAGAATAAATATTTGACAAATAAAAATGTCAGAAAACACCATTACTTTGTTGAAACAATGTGAGATATTGGGGAAAATGTGTTTAAGTGTCTAATTTGAGAAATTTGAGAATAATCAAAAGCTGTCATGCACACTCTAATAAAGGTTATTTATGGTGAAATCAGACATGGCGTCGCATACAAACAAACAGAACACATGCAGACAAAATGGAACATCAAACTAGGGCTGGAGGGCTAGATGGTTTGGCCTAGGAGAAGTTAGTGAGTAAGGTAGCTGAAGATGTCTGAAGATCTAAATGTCATGACTCACAATCTGTCTTTATAAATATGTTGTTTCCTAGTACTTTTTAGTTGAAGTTGTTTTTGCTTAAAGGGACAGTGTGTAAGATTTTTACCCGTTAATTACTGAAATTGAAGATACCCATTCAAAAATACATTGTTTTCCAAGCCTTTTCACTTCCATCATGAAATCAAAGTATTCTTTTGGACTTAGATATAGTCACATAAAAAGGGGATCTTCCCCATGCAGAGGCAGCCATTTTGAATACGAGAGCCGCAGAAGGACATTTGGGCTCCGCCTTCGCCTTCGGCAAGGCTCATGGTTTTGGGTAAACAACACAAGCATGCTGCCGGATCAGACGTCGTAATGGATCTAACACGTGTTTTGGACTAAATTGTTTTACTGGATTTTATTCGCTGGATCCTTACGGACAAATTGAGAGCAAGTTTATGGTGAAATACAGAGTTTGACCTGTGCAAAGCATTCTAAGGTAAGCTAACCTCGTTTTGTGCTTTTCCGTATAAAAGCCCCATGTGCTCGGGGAGTGATTGTTTTGCAGGGAAATGAATTGCATAGTCAAAAAGAGGAGACTGTAAGGTTTCATTTGATGTGTAGAGTGTCATGGTACATGATCGGGAATGTGTGTTTTCATGAGAAAAGGAAAAAAAACAAACAAAACAGGACCGCGTTTTATTTATACAGTAGCGGCGCGCGAACCTCGAGGTCTGCCGTAGCTAAAACAGAAAGTGCAAAAGCACCATCCACCTATGCGCCACGAATCCTACACACTGGGGCTTTAAGCTCCTTTGCACGTGTAGTCTTGTGAGTGCAGTTTTGGTCATATCCATAGAGACAGGAAATTGTTTTTTGATTGAATAAATGCAAGATTGATAATTGAATCAATTACACAACCAATTCCAAATACTCTACTGTTTGCAAAAAATAATGACTGCACTCTAAGGCAGGCACTGGATGGAATAACCTGACGCATTTTTAAAGGAGGAAAAAGTGGACAGTGGAAAAATAGGAAAGCCACAAATATTTGAATTATGTTAAGATCCTATATATTACAGAAAAGGTCTCTTGTGATCATTTAGCCATGTTATGTTTTCAAAAACTGGCCAGGAGAGGTGTTTTGTTTCATTCACACAGTCTGTCTACTCCAAAGCTCAAATTGCTCTGTTCCACCTTGTGATGTCATGAAGCGTAGTTTATACCTTTAGTTCAGTAGAGATTGCCAACTCCTGGGCTGAAATTATTGAAATTATCCTAGTCAAGGTGTTCAAAAACAGTTTTGTATACCCACATGATATCACAAGGTCAAATAGAGTGTTTTCTGTTTGAGAGAAGAACTCTAAATTTGCAGGATTTGTGCGTTAAATGTGTGACTGAAACAAAACATAATTCCAGGTTTGTTTGTGATGAGGAAACTACATTCTAACAGATCAGAAAGCACAGGCCCTTCTACTCAAAGTGAAAATAGCTAAACACACATTTATATTGGACATAAAGACTGGGACATACAGTATAGCATTGTGCAGTTTTCCATACCACTCTGAGCGAGCAGGGGCGTACTGGGCAGAGCGGGGTTCTCGTAGGCGGGGTGGGCTCCCGGGGGCAGCGCTGGCACGGCAAAGCTCTTGAGCGGGTGTGCAAGGGCGTGAGGGTGAACCGGGCGCAGGGGGGGCAGGCTGCTGCTGTAACTGCCCTCTTCCTCCGTGGTACTGGAGCCGTGGTAACTGCCCTCAGGGTCCACCATGATCTCTGAGGGGCAGGAGAGCTGAGAGGAGGCAGGGGGAGGGGGCTCCGAGCAAGGGGTGTTCCTCACGGATTCTGTGGGAGGAGAGAGAGAGGGGGGAGAAAGGAGGTGAGGGGATGGTGCATGGGAAACAGCAGAACATGTCCCATCACCAGCACTGCAAATATATCGTATTTAGAGAAATGTTATCCAGAAAAGTTGACAAAGACACACTATATCTCTTTTTTTTGGAGGATCTGCCACCTACTTGTCTCCATGGAGATGTTATTCTATGTAACTTAAAGGAAAATTAAAGTTTTTTTTACAATCTGAGCCTTCTTTCGGCAATAAAACAAGTAGTTTTACTCACCCATAGCAGTTTGGTGTCAATTGGAGCAGTATCGCAGAACTTATGTTGGAGCCGTTCTGTTCTACTAATGATCCCGTATCCGTTAGCGTGAGTGCTCGGGGCACTGATTTGCGGTCTCCAGATAACACAAACTTTAGCACTTTTCAAATCACAGAAGATCGCTGTGTCAGGGTAGACTTTTAGTAGATTCCAAAACGGCCTGAAACCCGATATCGCAACAGAAAAGTAAAGTTCAGAGCGGTGTTAGCTTCTTTCGGACTAGCGGTGTTTACAAAACAGCTGAGTTCACGCATGCGCACTGTCCTCTCTGATGACGTCATCAAATGAAACTATAGCTGGATATCGGGTTCAGGACGTTTTGGAATCCACTAAAAGTCTACCCTGACACAGCGATCTTCTGTGATTTGAAAAGTGCTAAAGTTTGTGTTATTTGGACACCGCAAAGTAATGCCCCGAGCACTCACGCTAACGGATACGGGATCATTAGTAGAACAGAACGGCTCAACATAAGTTCTGCGATACTGCTCCAATTGACACCAAACTGCTATGGGTGAGTAAAACTACCTGTTTTATTGCCGAAAGAAGGCTCAGATTGTAAAAAAACGTTAATTTTCCTTTAAGTCTGGAGACAAGCAGGTGATGCCTCCAGGCCAAGCAACAAGTCAGGTCTGTGGAGAGGTGGCCCTGCTCACAGTAAAAATTCAGGTTTGGAAAAAAAGAATGTAATAAAACCCAAACAGACAAGTTTAACACTGTGGAATAAATGCAATTACATCTCCATGAATGTTCTGGTGGAGGGTCTGCCACCTACTTGTCTCCATGGAGTTGTTCAATCAATCAAACAATATTTATAAAGCGCTTTTCATACAAAAATGTAACACAAAGCGCCTCCATGGAAACAAGCTGGTGATGCCAGTAGAAAACAGTAACAGGTCTATGGAGAGGCGACCTAGCTCAGAGTAAGAAAGCAGGTTTGTTTAAAAAAAAAAAAAAAGTAATAACAAGTAATGACGTAAAACAGATAAGTTTAATACTGTGCAACATTCCAGGCAACACAATTGCATCTCCATGGCGACAAGCAGGTGGCAGACCCCTTCTCCAACAGAAAAGTTCCACTGAGTACCTTTAAAATTAAGATCATGCTGTAATTGCCACATTATTATACTTTAGAGTTGTATGTTTTATGAAGATTTATTATTATTTTAAATTGGCTAATGGTTATTTTTTTATATTTCTTGGTTGAATAGTATTTAGTAGCAAAAAATATTGTAAACAATTCAAACTAAAGAAGCCATGATGATCAGAACGCAGGAGAAAGCATGAGATGAAGTGATGAGATGTGTCCAGCAGAGGGCGGCAGCGTCTCACCTGCAGATTCCACCCTGTCTAGATGGGAGCTGGGGGTGGCGCAGTGAGGGCGCCCGCCGCTGGCCTGGTGGTGGTACAGGTAGGTGCGGGTGGGCGACGCCAGGCTGCCCATGTGATAGTGGTGCTGATGGGAGTCCAGAGAGTGGATGGGATGGGCACTAATGACCGCTGCACATGGACATGACATGGACAAACACAATGAACATAGAGCAGGAGGGCGAGGACAACCGGAGCATGCAGGCTGGTATGTATTATGTTTTAGTATAAGCAAACTATGTTACATTCACATTCTACACCAAATACATGAGAGACAGAGCCCTAATATTCTCTGTGTAATCTATGTTGTTATTGTTAAAAATCTTACTGCTAAATGTAAGGAGGGGGTTCGAATAGTGGCTGGGAGAGATCCCTAAATTACTCAAACATGCATGGATGACATCTAAAACCTTTTCAGGTGTGTTTTTGAACAGTAGATCTTACATAAAACCTGTCTTTAATAAATCAAATCGACTCAAATGAAGATGACATTTTGACTGACCAAAATTTATTTAATTTGTTTTTTTGCCTCTACGCTGAACGCATCATTTCCCGTAAGCACTTTATACCAATTTCTCCACTAAACCGATATTTTTCCAGATGTTATTTTACTGTCCTGCGCCGTCTTTAAGTGCTTTTATATTTTACCCTCATGACTGTGGTGCAGCAGGTCCTCCAGTGCCCCCTCTCGCGCTCGCTCGGCAGACGACAACAACGCCGACTGAACGGGGGTTAAAAGCGTGGCAGGGACATGGATGATTTGTGCTGCACTTTGCTCTCGCTCGTCTAAAACCTTACAGGAGCTATCTGAGGACATGGACCAGCCTCTCCTCTCTCCCTCCCTTCCTCCCTTCCTCTAAACACACGAGGGTTGTCAGTTGAAAGTATTGAAATTCAGATACTAATTGATATCGAAACTAGATACTCATTTGAGCAGGTACTGATATTAAAAAGTCACATTAACAGGAAAGAAATGAACCTTTAGCTAGCTTTAGAATGATCTGGAGCTGTTATCAGAACAAGTATAAGAGCACATAGACTAGTATACACCCATAGACCACTGTGAACCTACAGGACCACTGAGGGGTTACACAGATATAAGGACACATGGGAATAGAAAAGAAAGTACTATGATTTAAAGAGGGGGTATTTTACTTCTAAGGGGTATTAATTGCTAACCAGACCCCCCAGGATTTCGCGGGCATTTTCTGTGATTGTTGCGGGCTAAAATGCCTGAATTTGCGGGAGCTTTTCCAAAAAGTTGCGATGAAAGTTGCGGTGTTTTTAAGGTTTTTGTTGCGATTTTGTTGCGGGAGTAAGTGAAAGTTGCGATAAATAGTTGCGATTTTCGCTTTTTGTAATTAAAATTTAGTAATATTTTGAATACTGAGTTATTACTGACAAAGAATAATACAAAGACACAGAGATCACAGATATGGTCCTAAAACAACCTTACCAACATCGAAAATAAATTACTACTAGGAGGGGAACTGTTTCGCTCGGTCTTTTGCTGTTATTTTAGTGGGCAAATGGCGCCGCAGACATGTTTCTTTGCCATTAGAAGCCGTGTCTCAATTCCCAGAGCGCGCGGCTCGGAGCGTGGCCCGAAGGGCATGTGCGTCACATATTTCGACAGTACACCAGCGCGACGACTGCTGTCCCACTTCTTTTTTGTCCCATGCGCAGTTAACACACGGTCCGAAGACCGCAGTCGTTAAGCGGTCCGCGGACTGCAGTCGGGGCTGAGCAAGTGTGCACCGCCTTGACTGCAGTCTGAGCCCCCTTCGGGCCACGCTCCGAGCTGTGAGCTCTGGGAACTGGGACACAGCCGCAGTTTCGTTTTGTCACACGGAAGTAAAGCAGAAGGAAGTTGTTCGGCGTTCAATACGTCACCGATGATTGGTCAAAATTAGTAAAAATTGCGGAAAAGTTGCGGTGATTGGTCAAAATTGCAACACCGCCCTGAATTCACGGGGATTGGCTGAAGTTGCGTTGAAGTTGCAAATCGCAACATCGCGAATTCCTGGAGGGTCTGGCTAACATATAACATATTTAGGTCACAATGTTACCTTTTATTGTTTTGAAAATATTGAATATCTGCCAAAAAGAATGATAAAAGGAGAAGTTCAATTTGTCAACTGGACAAAGTTTGTTTGGTTGAAAACGTTTCGCCGCTCATCCGAGAGGCTTCGTCAGCTCTGGTCCTTGTGCTGGTTAGACACTGCTTATATCTAGCTGCAGGGAGGAGCTCCTACACTGAAACAGCTCTGAAAACGACCCCCACTAATCTGTCTCTTTGTTTTTCAAATTACTCTGGCGACTAGTTTCGCCTCCCTATTCAACGTCTAACGACCCTCTCCACCCCTCTGCCCTGGATCGTCTGCAGACGATCGTCTGCAGACGATCCAGGGACAGATTAGTGGGGGTCGTTTTCAGAGTTTTTTCAATGTAGGGAGCGCCTCCTGGCAGCTAGATATAAGCAGTGTCTAACCAGCACAAGGACCAGAGCTGACGAAGCCTCTCGGATGAGCGGCGAAACGTTTTCAACCAAACAAACTTTGTCCAGTTGACAAATTGAACTTCTCCTTTTATCATGGATTCTACCTGGACGACTGAGGGACTTTTCATGTCAAAAAGAATTATTTTTTAACAGTCTGAGTCTCCCCTCCCTTTGCTCTCTGTGCTAAGTCACACCCCCTTGAGAGCCCCATGTACCTGTTTGCCCTGGCCCACGCCCTTCAAGTCCCATAGCCCTTGTATCCAGTAGTGTTTGTTCCCGTGCCCACATCCCCCAATGTGTCTTCTGAGTACTTTTGTAAATGTTATTGTGGTTTTTAAAAATGTATCTTTAATAATAAAATATTTTTAAAAAGAGCGCTATCACTATCACATTGTTGTAAACAGTTTTGTGTCATGTTTTGTATATTTCTGGAAAATTGTTGTGTGGGAGCATGGGTGATGTAGGCTTGTGGGTGGAGAATTGTACCAGAACCTTTCAGCTAACCACAGTAAGGGCTTCAAGAGGGCCCAGGAGAGATCGCTAAATTACTCTAACATGCATGAATGACATCTAAAACCCTTTGAAGAAGGAATGTTATAGTATATAGGGTAAAAAGCTAAAACAAAAATGTATAATACCCCCTCTTTAATGTTAAAATTCACATTCTATTGTCTAAATAAAGAGTTTTTTTAATTATTATCGTCATCGTATCGAAATGGGGATTGGGTCTACTCCTTAAAATGGAATTTGAAATTGTAGTACCGTAACACTAAATCACACTTACGCTGGGGCGGCTGGGCATCAAAGGGCATCATCATTTTAGGCCTGATCCCACGGCGGCCTCCTAGTGTGGACATGCCATCCTCTGACTCGTGCCCTAAAACGTATGCTCAGTTTAAGCTCGAAAATCACTGGGTGGAATTCACAAAACTATGTCAAATAGTTATATTCTGAATTTCAAATGTCCCTCCTTTTGGTAGTGCCATGTGGAGTCGCAAATGGCCTGTAATGGTGACAATGAGAAGCATGTAACAAGACAGCACACACACAAAGCAGCAAACTGATAAACATGACGTCATTTTAGTGTTTAAGGTTTTGAATGTGCTGTAGAATATACTGCATGGCGTCTCTATTTGATTGACTCTTCAGTGGTTTAAGGGCAACCTGTTAGATCTTGGTCATACTGGACCACCTGTCTCTGCACAAATTGCCTCTGGTGTGCTCCCTCTCTCCTTCCTCTCTTCTCCAGAGGTGGACCTATGCAGGTTTGTGTGGGACAGACTGTGAAGTGCACTGCTCTGAAGTCCTCTGTAGGGTGCTCTGAACTCTACGAGGTGAAATACTGAGGTCTCAAAGCATTCTGATAACTTTGGAGCAGTTTGGAGAAAGCACAGTACAATTTAGTAGTTAAGGTTTTGGTTCTTAAAACAACTCCTGTACCAAGTTAATAATGTAGGAGTTTCTATTAATGACTCTTAGGCGGCACGGTAGCTGAGTGCTCTTGCTTCACAGCAAGAAGGTTCCGGGTTTGATCCCCGGGTCGCCCAGGCCTTTCTGTGTGTGTTCTGTGTGGAGTTTGCATGCATGGTCTGGGTTCAATCCCCGGGTCGCCCGAGCCTTTCTGTGTGGAGTTTGCATGTTCTCCCCGTGTCTGGGTGGGTTTCCTCAGGGCACTCCGGTTTCCCCCACCAACCCAAAACATGCACCATAGGTACCTCCAGCTTAGGTCCTGACCAAGCCGAAGCAAGAAGATCATGGAGATGGTCCCCGGGCGCAGTAATGTGTGCTGCCCACTGCTCCTAATATATGTATATATATATATATATATATATATAGGATGGGTTAAAATGCAGAGAAGAATTTCTCCAATGTGAGATCAATAAAGTCACTTCTTCTCTCTCTTTCTTTTAAAGGTCCCATGGCATGACATTTTTTTTGAACATTAATGTGAGCTCCCGTACCCTGTTTAGGTCCCCCCCCCCCATGGGTAAAAGTTGCAAAATGTGTAAACTGCGATCCTTTTCCGCGTTTGAAAAAAAGACAGCCCAAACGGGCTATTCTGAACAAGGGAACTTTCTGACGTCACATTCGCGGAAAGGTTTTCACCCCCCCGTCTCTGGAAATCATGTCCAGAGAATTTGGACCGCAAAGGAGCTACGAAATGCGAGATGCATTTTTTTATTTGCCCAGAGACACGCAAGAGTGTTTCCAGGCTCAGATGTCCTTTATCCGAGCCTCTGAAACAAGCAGTGGCTTAATTTCATTTGCTGTGGAAATGTGTTTTTTTTAATGGAAAGCGTCTCATATCTTCCTCCGCGCTTAAACGCGGAAGTGGGTGACAGCGCACAGCGCACCGCTAATGCAGGAAGTATTTGGCCACATCCCACCCGCTGCACTGGCCTGTCTCTGTCCTCCTCATTTGCATTCAAGCAACAACGCCCAGAATAAAGTGTTTCAGAGAGATATTTATGACTCTGACTGTCTGCATGAGGCTATCTCATGCACTGAGTCTTGATTTTGAAGAAGGATTCATTTACAGTATTAGGGAACCATTAAGGCGCCATATAAAATCATCAAGAAGTACCATGTCATGGGATCTTTAATACGTCTCACAACTAGCAGCTGTAACAGATGGTAGGTAATTACATCTGCTGGATATACTGTCTTTAAAAAGAGCAAGTGAATTAATATAAAATGAAGACAAAATGAAGGTTTTCTGGTTTTAGATCCATCTTGTAATATATGGAGTATCACAGTACTGCCTCATTGTTTTATCACTAATGTGCACCATGTGTCTCCTGACAATCTGAACACAGAGCTCATCAGGCCTTACACTACTTGTCAAATTTTGAACAAAACTTTCTCGTTCGGTGCTTTTTTTCTTTACATTTAGTTCTTTCTACATTTTAGATACATACAGAAAACATTCAATATAAAGTGATATAGCAAAAAATGTTAACTAATATATTTTATATTTTATATTCAGCAGCTCAAAGTAGCCATGAAGTCTCCTGAAGTGGTTTTAACTTCACAGCTTGTGCCTCGTCAGGGTGAAGAAATGTGAAAAGTGCAAACTCGGGGTCAATGCAAAAAGTAAAAATCTAAAATAAAACAGTTTTAGGTTATGTTGAGTTTTTTTTTTTGCTACCTTCCACATGATTTGGATGCCTTCAGTAAGACTCTACAATGAATAGTCATGGAAATAAAGAAGGAACATAAATAGAAAAAGTGTGTCCAAAAGTGTCTAGTGTGCGTGGACCCTCTTTGGCCCCTGTACCTCTGTAGGAGTTACGTCTCTGCTGCAGGTGGCTGCTCTCCAGGCCACTGTCTGCAGGGGTGATGTCTTGGGACGAGCGGGGTATGGGGGTCTCTGTCATCACTGGGTTGGGCTCTGGAGACTTGTCCATGGGTTTGAGCTCCAGCCTCTCATGGTGGATCCACAGGTCTGGGGGCTTCAGGTCTTTGGAGTTGCCCTTGTACTTGTGAGAGCCATTGGATGACTTGGAGGCAGCGCGTTTTCTATAGAAGCACAGGGAGATAAGAGGAACATTTAGGCAAAAGAGTTTTTAGTCTGGTGTGTTTTATTCCATTCACTCTCCCACATGTACAATGTAGTTGATGTCATCAGCATTCCCTGATGTGTGTGAGATGCCACCTGGAGGTACTCCTCTCTCTACTCTGTTATTCAAGTTAGACTTTAATCTGAGCTTTATTTGAACTCAAACTGACCATAAAGAACGGGAACAACAGGTGAGCTTATTTGAGCTGTTAATAGGGTGACCACCGGCATGAAACAGGAAAGGAGGACACTTGTGTCCAAAAAGGAGGACAAAGGCTCTAAAGTGAGGACACCTTGTTTTTGTTTTTTTTCCCTCGGGGAAGGGGAACGGTCAAGAAAAACAACTTGTGAATAATGTATGAAGTCAACATATATTTATTAACATGGAACACCCATCAAAAAGAAAAATGTGGCAAATTATGGTCAAGATGATATGAACAAAAAACAATATCATCACTAATTCACTGAAAAAACACAGTCTTTGCCATGGCATCATATGCCATGGCAGAGAAGAAAGAAATGCAGAACTAGTAGTTCTGCATTTCACTTTTAAGAGGTAAGATCTTGCTACCTGGATTTGTGTAATTCGCACAAAATCCCCAAAATATTATTTGCAATTATGAAAGCCGTAATGTAAATATTGTAACGTATTTTAACTGTCTACATTGAGAGGAAACGTAAGCGAAACCTGTTACGCACGGCGCTAAAGAAAACAAAATTTTAAGGGACAGTAATAAGGTGATGAAGATGGAAGAAGGAGCCAAGTTGCACCTCAAAGAGTGGCTGATAGCGCAGATAGAGAGCGGACAATACGAGGGGCTGACGGGCTGTATCAGAATGTTTGCATACGACACAACATCGCAGAGTAGCAAGTGTAAATAATGGGTGGGTATTGATGACGATTTATGCAACGGTCCGAAAGGAGGACAAAATGTAAAAAAGGAGGACACGTGACAGACGGCCGGACAGACAGCTCTAAAACCGGACTGTCCGGACGAAATCCAGACGAATGGTCACCCTAGCTGTTAAACAAGTCTCTCTCATAAAATTACAGTCACAAGCTAGCTACCATTAGCCAAAAGTTTTTCATTTAGTCACTCTCACTTTTTATGGAAAATCAAACTCCTAAACAGGACCAGGAATGCTCATATTGATTATGGGCTCCTGAAAATGTGCTGTTTAAATCAATTTCGTATTTTGTTTTTTCTGTTTTATAACTTTCGGTGTTTACTAATGTGTGTCTTGTGTCACCACGGTAACTGCAGAACACTCCCCAATAAGAAATACATATACAACACAACCAGAATGGAAAAAGTCTAAATGAAAATGTTACTTTTTGTGGTGCGAGGAGGTGCGGCGTGTGCACAGGAAGGCTCCGACGATGACCACGATGATGGTGAAGGCCCCCACGGAGATGATGACGATGACCAGCAGGTGGTTCTCATTACTGGGGACTCCTGCATCACAGACACAAGGCCAGTCAAACAGGAATATGTGGAGTATGTGGAATATGTGCGGAACATTCAATTTCAGGTTTACAGCAAGGTCCAGTGCTGCTATATTACTTGTTTTCTAATGTCCACCATCAAGATCTTTGTTCATTTGTGTTGACAGACTCTCGTGAGGTTTTAGTCAGGTTAGAATGTTGTTTCATCCTCAAAAACATCCCTGGAGTTGTGTTTTGTTTCATTCACATGTTTGAGTAATCCTGCATTATCAGTCTGTCTACATCTCCAAAGCTCTAAATGAAAACACCACCTTGTGATGTCACGAAGACGTATTTTAAGTTGGCAGCTACCTTTTATCTTTAGTTTAGTAGAGATGATTCTAGTGAAGGTGTGTGGAGTTTAAAAACACAGTGGAGCATTTCCTGTATTACCACATGACATCACAAGGTGGTGTTTTCTTAAAGGTCCCATGACATGGTACTTCTTGATGCTTTTATATGGCTCCTTAATGGTTCCCTAATACTGTAAATGAATCCTTCTTCAAAATCAACACTCAGTGCATGAGAAACAGAGATAAGATGAGAAAGAGTATTTTTTCTCTCTCTGAACACTCCATTATGGGCGTTGTTGCTTGAATGCAAATGAGGAGAAAAGAGCTGGCCTATAGTAGAGGGTGGGGGCGTGGCCAAACTCTCCGCTCTAGCTCTCAGCTGATCCATTTCCGTGTTTTTGCACGGGGGAAGAGATTTGAAGCGTTCCATTGAAAAATAAACACATTTCCAGAGAAAATAAAATTAAACCACTGCTGTTCAAAGGTCCAGAGGCTCAGATAAAGGACTTCTGAGCCTAGAAACACTCGGACGTGCCTCCAGGCAAATAAAAAAACGCATTTCGCATTGCCTAGCGCATTCGCAGTCCAAACTCTCTGGGCGTGATTTACAGAGACGCTGAGTTCAGACAGACGAGGGTGGAACTGCATTTGCATTTCTTTTTTCGATCTGACGTCAATAAGGTGCCTTGTTCAAACTCGCCCGTTTGAGCTCCGATTTTTTGTAACGCAGAAAAGGATCGCAAATGCTCAGTTTAGACATTTCGCAACTTTTAACCATGGGGGGGGGGGCCCTAAACAGGGTAGGGGAGCTCACATTAACGTTCAAAAACCTCAGAAAGTGAAAATTTCATGCCATGGGACCTTTAAGAACCTAAATCTGCAGGATTTGTGAGTCAAACATGTGAATGAAACAAAACATAACTCCAGGTACGTTTTTGATGAGGAAACAATGTTATAGCATAGATCAGAAAATAGTGTAATATGTGTTTTTTAAACTTTTAACCTTCACGACAGATTTCTACACAAATAGGCCTAGTAATTACAGAGCTACTGCCCAAAAAATATTCTAATATTCTATATTTGCACCTATTAGCAAATCAAATTAATAAAATTTGTATGTGCCTACAACAAAATTTTATGCTAAAAATAAAACAATGTTATAACAAATAGTCACATATAAAACTAAAGTTGAAAAATATCTTACCTAGTGTAGAATCTGGGTAGGACGGGCCGCCTCCGGGACCTGGTTTGACCGGTGGATTCAAAGCTGGTGGAAAAGTATTAGAAATTACTATAACAAATTATGATATCACAAATATTAATGGGTTAGTGATTCTGTGGATTTGCAATGATCAGAGCATATTTCTAATACAATGAGGAGTTAGTGGTAGCTTCAGCAACTTCAGCAGAGGATGGAAATGCAGAGAGGCTGGCAGAAGTGAAGACTGAGGAGGGAAGCAGATTTTTACCTTGGTCATTGGCCATTTTGTCAGAGGACTCAGCTGAACGGGCCAATGAGAGTGCAGCGAGAGAGACAATAAAAAGCACAACACTGGTTAGCCAAAAAGTGCAGCAGAAAGGGGCTAGGAGACAAGCTAGGAACAAGGAAAGGAGCTATCACCGTAACGCGTGAGGAGGATACAAGCAAATCCACAAGCAGAGTGATTCTGTCTGTTTTCACTGTTCTTGTGAGGACAGGATCTATGCTATGGTATTGTATTACTGTGGTGAAAATTATAGAAGATCATTTGTTCCATCAGATTTTGAATTTTAAATACAGCTGAATTTCTCACTTTGAATTTTTTAACTCTGAAAAAACAGGTCTCATCTGTGGGTGGGGTTTACATTTAAGAAATAAAAAAAGGTTTTGATGAGGCGAATTTTGACCAATCAGACTAGTTCACTTCACCATTTCCTGCTTGTTACGAAGTTAGATTGGATCACTTAACCACTCTTTAGAATTATGGTTAAAGGCCTCGACCAATCGGAACGCTCCGTCTCTGGAGCTTTGCTGAAAATTTTTCCACTGCGAATTTTGACTGTTTAATTTGAAAATATTTGTTGTATAATAATATTAATATAGGTGATTCTTTAGTAACAATTTTTTAAAAACTGAAAATGTACACTTAAAATTTCATCAATTGCCATTCAGAATAAAAATAATTCAACATTGAGTTAAAAAATTCAAAGAGATTTACAATTAAAAATCTGTGAATGAACGAAACAATCTTCCATAGAAAATCATTAATACACCTTTATTTAAACTAATTAAACAATATGTTTCTGAATGACAAAAAATAAGGACCTTTTAAATTAACAATTTAAAATATGAAATCTTTTAAATGGTGAAATGTACTGAAACTGTTGCCAATAAACAAGATGCTGAAAGTGAATGAATGAGGTAAACAAAAAAGTTTTCTTAGTAGTCATATTTTCTAAATAAATAAGCCAAGTTCAAATGTAAAAAAAAAGTGATTTGACTGTTCCACTAGACCAAAAATAAGTTCTTTCTGGAGTGAAAAATATGCTACATTGATAATCTTTTAAAATATAATTACATTGTAAACGATACAATTCAACCTGACACTGCCAGTACAGTCTTGTTTGTACTGTGTTTGCAATGAATTCAATAGTCTCTTTATAAATGAGGAAAAATTCAAAACAAACTAGTTTTGTCCACTTTGTATAAATAAGTCCCAAATTTCCATATAAAAAGGCAAAGGAGCAGGGCCGGGGAGTGTCCTTGCTTTGGTTTGTGGAGAAGCGGCTTCATTATGCGATAAAATAAAAAAGAAAAGAATTCACAGGGATAACTTTAAAGGTTCATTGTGCGACTTTTCTGGTGGAGGGTCCGTCAAATGCTTTTCTCCATGGAGATGTTATTGTTTGTCCGGAATGTTTCACAGTATGGCATTAAACCTTTCTATCTTCATAGAGACCAAACCAGACCAAGTTACAGGTCAGATCTGTGGAGAGGCGACTCCGCTCAGCCGGAATGCTTTTTTGTTTTTGTTTTTCTAGGCGTTTTTGAGCTATAAACCACCTGTAAAGTCATAAATGTAAGGCAGAGCTGTTTAATGTTGTACTGTGGAACATTCCAGACAGAGCAATGACATATCCAGAGAAACAGGCAGGTGACGGACCCCAAATCTTCACTTAATGATGACAAATTCTATTATCAGTCTTCAATGATTTAAAGGAAAAGTAAAGTTTTTTTTACAATCTGAGTTGTTTTACTCACCCATAGCACTTTGGTGTCATATGGAGCACTTCCAGAGATGTTTTAGATTTGCGGTTAGCCTAGCGCGACTTCTAGCCATAGCTCTGGGCATATAATATATTCCCCAAGCATGTAATATGCCCCGTGCGGGCTCCAAATAACACAAACTTTAGCACTTTTCAAATCATAGCCCGATGTCTTAGTCTACGATTTCGTTTGAATCAAAAGTGGCCTGTAATCCGAGATTTATCCATAGTTTACAGCTTTGCGTTTCATGTTTGGGTCCCGGGAGCTGAGGGCACAGTCCGCACATGCGCACTGGCGTCCTCATCTACTCGAAACTATGGCTAAATCTCGGATTACAGGCCACTTTTGACCACACGAAATCGTAGGATAAGACATCGGGCTTCTATGATTTGAAAAGTGCTAAAGTTTGTGTTATTTGGAGACCGTAAACAAGTGCCCCGAGAACTCACATAATGGAGATCGCAAATCTAAAACATCTCCGGAAGTGCTCCATATGACACCAAATTACTATGGGTGAGTAAAACAACTTGTTTTATTACCGAAATAAGGCTCAGATTGTAAAAAACGTTACTTTTCCTTTAAGACCGGAGCTTATACCCAACATGCAGGTTAAATCACTTCTAACCGGAAAAGGGACTGTAAAAATAATGGAGCAAGTACAATAGAATATTTATGACTTGTTTGTCATCAACAAACATGTATTCATTGTGTAATTATAATGTATTTTGGACATATTTAGTGAGAAACTCCAGCAAAGAACTGCTCTAACATATAGCTAAAAGCAACTTCCTGTCACAGATTTAGGTACACAGCAAAAAAAAAAAAATGCCTACGCAAGTTATTTGATTTTTGTGTATTTTTGAGTAACCCTAATGTGATCAAAACCATTTCCGACAACTTAATTATTCTAAGTCACTTATAACTTCTGCAGATATTTGTATTGCTGAGCACTTTAAATGCAAAATCAGATAGTCCCTATATCACAAAAACAGGCACATTTTTGGGTTTTTCTATTGGCCTCTCTTAGCGTGTTGTAAGGGGCGCAGTGGAGACCATGAACGGGGTTAGCGCACGTACATTTGGGAGTTCTGAAGTGCACAGCCTCAGACATGGGGCCCATCCCTTTGGAGTTGCGCGCCTGGATCTTGAAGTAGTAGGTGGTATCCAGGGTGAGCTCCTGGATCTGGTGGGTGAGTCGGTTCCCCACCACGGGCTCAATCACCCAGTCGTGCACCTCGGCGTTCACATCCGTGCTGTAGTAGATGATGTAACCTAAAGAATGACATGGGTTAAAGATCAGTTTTCATGTTTTGGGGCAAGTTTGCTCTGAGAATCTATAATTGTAGCTAGTTATGTTGAAAATCTCATTCATTTAAAGGTCCTACATAACAGAAAAACAGGCCTGGAGTTGTGTTTTGTTTCATTCACACATGTTTGAGTAACTCTTTGTTATTCATTATTCAAAATGCTCTGTTCCACCTTATGTCAGGATGTGGTAGTTTTCAAGTTAAAAAATTCCAGGGATTAAATGATCCAAATCATTCTAGTGAAGGTGTACAGACTTCAAAAACACAGTGGAGCACTTCCTGTATTACCACAAGACATCACAAGATGTTATCTGTTTGAGAGAAGACCTCAGCCTAAATATGCAGGGTCTGCGTGTTAAACGTGTGTTGAACATGTGTGAATGAAACAAAACATAACTCATTTAAAGGTCCCATGGCATGACATTTTCACTTTCTGAGGTTTTTGAACATTAATGTGAGCTCCCCTACCCTGTTTAGCCCCCCCCCCCATGGTTAAAAGTTGCGAAATGTCTAAACTGAGCATTTGCGATCCTTTTCTGCGTTAGAAAAAATCAGAGCTCAAACGGGCGATTTTGAACAAGGAAACTTATTGACGTCAGCTCGAAAAAAGAAATGCAAATGCAGTTCCACCCCCGTCTGTCTGTACTCAGCGTCTGTGTAAATCACGCCCAGAGAGTTTGGACTGCGGAGGAGCTACGCAATGCAAAATGCGTTTTTAATTTGCCTGGAGGAACTTGCGAGTGTTTCTAGGCTCAGAAGTCCTTTATCTGAGCCTGTGGATATCTGAAACAGCAGTGGTTTAATTTTATTTTCTGTGGAAATGTGTTTATTTTTCAATGGAACGCTTCTCATCTCTCCCTCCGCGCAAAAACACGGAAGTGGGTCAGAGCGCACAGGGCACAGCTGAAAAGTAAAGAGTGGAGAGTTTGGCCACGCCCCCACGCGCTACTATAGGCCATCTCTGTCCTCCTCATTTGCATTCAAGCAACAACTCCCATAATGGAGTGTTCCAGAGTGACATTTATGACTCTTTCTCATCTTATCTCTGTTTCTCATGCACTGAGTGTTTGATTTTGAAGGATTCATTTACAGTATTAGGGAACCATTATGGAGCCATATAAAAGCATCAAGAAGTACCATGTCATGGGACCTTTAATATTTTGATGAGGAAACAACATTATAACAGAGTATCAGATCAGAAAATATGCGCCCTTTAAAGTGGAACTAAATTATTTTCACCACTAAACTGTGTATATGGTGGTGTAATAGCACTGTTGATTCTGCCTAGTGTTCTGTTTTTTAGTTTTTTAGTCCTCCAGGTACTGCCAGGTTTAGCAGCTCTATATGAAATGTCTGTGGGCAGAGTTTAGATTCAATGTGAATTTTCTAAACATTTAATCAGTGCAGTTTAAAAACAGTTACACTTATCCTTCCAATATCTGAACTTGGCTGTAGACCTCTCTAGTTGCACAATGGAAATGCTGCAGCAACAATAACTGCAACAGTTTGCCGCAGCCAAACTTCAATTTACCTCAGGATTAATAAAGTATCTCTCTCTCTCTGTTACAAACACTCAAGCTGATCACTGACAGTTTGAAATGACTGAATCCTGATCTCAAATAAAATTCAGTTCATTGCAAAGCCTCATCCCCACGCTTAAGAAAAGGTTCCTAGAGTTTCACATACCCAGTCCTTTAGACCCCGACAGTCTCACCTGTGATCTTGCCGTTGGCTTCAGATGGAGGCTGCCAGTTCACGATGATGGTCCTGGGCTTGTTCTCTTTGCTCACCACGGTCACGTCTTTGGGGGAGGAGCTGGGTGCTGAGGGAAAGAGTTACGCAGCAAGTCAGTTCACAGTACTTCACACATAGTACACATAGTACACATAAAGTATATGGTATAGTTCATACTGCTCTCAAAGGTGGTCCCCTGCGCGGTCATGCTCCACGTGCTCATGCGTCTGCCTTTAGTCACCATGACGGAGAACTCGTACAGAGTGTTGGGCTTCAGGCCGGTCACGATGTGGTTCAGGCTGCTCGTGTTTGCGTTCTGCAATAACACAGCACAAGGGTTGAAAAATAACTGCAATGACATATGGTTTGTGAAAAGCACTTCTAAACTCTGCTCTAGGATGCTCGGAATTATGAGGTAAAAGAGTGAATCGTTTTGAACGACTGCTAACCATTTAAAATGGTCTAGTTCTGTTTTTCATGAAGGTTCAGCACATTTCATTGTTTAAAGTCTTTATTTCTAATACATTTTTTGTGTATGTAATCCTTCAGTCATCCAGGTAGGTTTTAGAACCTAGAAGCTGGCTAGCTAGAAGAGCCAACTACACCAAAACTAACACACCTTAGATTTGTTAGTTTCTGTGTTACTGATTCACACCTAAGGTAGCTCATAAAAAAGTTCAGTGCAGCCTCTGCCGTTCAGGAAGGGAATTCTGGAGGTTCTTCACATGAGCCATGGTCTGTCTGTGTATTGAGAATGAGACAAACTTGGATGTGTCTATCTGCAGGTGAAGGCTCTGGAGACACAGGTTCAGTGATTGTAGTAGCTTCTGCAGGCAAGTTAGAAAAAAAAATGATATTTTCTCTTCCATAACCGCACATCTCCCAAAGAGTAACACTGGCCCTGTACCTCCATCTGACCCTGGGACCTAATCAGATTATAGGGCACTGGCCCTGGCTCCCCTGTGGTGCTCCTGTCCTGACACTGAATCAGGAGGTACGGGCTCGGATGGAGGAGTCGGTGTCCTGTGGGGGCTGTCAAACGCAGGTCACATCCACAGTGTTCAATAATGCACCAGAGGAAAACACAAGGAGGAGCACTTTAAAGGAGATACAGTGCCGTGAAAAAGTATTTGCCCCCTTCCTGATTTCTGTGTTTTTTGCATATTTATCACTCAAAACATTGTCAGATCATCAAACCAATTTTAATATCACACAGAAACAACCCAAGGAAAGACAAAATTCAGTTTTTGAATGATGATTCCATTTATTAGTGCACAAAAAAAATCTAAACCTATCTGGCCCTATGTGAAAAAGTAATTGCCCCCCCTTGTTAAATCACAAACTAACTGTGACTAACCACAGTTTTGAGAAAACTTAGTTCAGTTCTACATGCCACACCCACACCTGATTGTCACCACCTGTGTTGAATCAAGAAATCACTTAAATAGTTCCTGTCAAACAAAGTGAAGTTGGCTACAACATCTCAAGAACAAACACATCATGCCACGATCCAAAGAAATTCAAGAACAAATGAGAAAAAAAGTGATAGAAGTCTATAATTCAGGAAAAGGTTACAAAGCCATTCCCAAAGCTCTGGGGCTCCAGCGAACCACTGTCAGAGCCATTATTCAAAAATGGAGGAAACTGGGAACAGTTGCAACCCTTCCCAGGAGTGGTCGACCAACTAAGATTACTCCAAGAGTGCGACGACGGCTCATTCAGGAAGTCACAAAAGAACCTAGACGCACATCGAAAGAACTACAGGCCTCGTTGGCCTCAGTTAAGGTCAGTGTTCATGACTCCACCATTAGAAAAACACTGGCCAAAAATGGCATCCATGGAAGAGTTCCCAGGAGAAAACCACTGCTTTCACAAAAGAACACAAAGGCTCGTCTCACCTTTGCCAAAAAGCACCTTGATGACCCTCAAGACTTTTGGAGAAACATTTTGTGGACCGATGAGTCTAAAATTGAACTTTTTGGAAGGTCTGCAGCCCGTTTCATCTGGCGTAAAAATGGCACAGCATTTGATAAAAAGAACATGGTGCCCACAGTAAAGCATGGTGGTGGCAGTGTGATGGTCTGGGCCTGCTTTGCTGCCTCAGGACCAGGACAACTTGCTGTGATTGACGGAAAAATGAATTCTGCTGTTTACCAGAAGATCCTGAAGGAGAATGTCCGGCCATCAGTTCGTGCCCTCAAACTCAAGCGCTCTTGGATCATGCAACAGGACAATGATCCAAAACACACCAGCAAGTCCACCTCTGAATGGCTCAAAGAAAACAAAATTAAGGTTTTGGAGTGGCCAAGTCAAAGTCCGGATTTAAATCCGATTGAGATGCTGTGGTGTGACCTTAAACGGGCAGTTCATACAAGAAAACCCTCCAATATGGCAGAATTGAAACAATTCTGCATAGAAGAGTGGGCCAAAATCCCTCCCCAGCGGTGTGAAAGACTCATCACCAATTATCGCAAACGTTTGGTTACAGTTATTGCTGTCAAAGGAGGCTCAACTGGCTATTAGATTAAGGGGGCAATTACTTTTTCACATAGGGCCAGATAGGTTTAGATTTTTTTTGTGCACTAATAAATGGAATCATCATTCAAAAACTGAATTTTGTCTTTCCTTGGGTTGTTTCTGTGTGATATTAAAATTGGTTTGATGATCTGACAATGTTTTGAGTGATAAATATGCAAAAAACACAGAAATCAGGAAGGGGGCAAATACTTTTTCACGGCACTGTATATTAGACTAACCCAGGCATGGGCAAACTACGGCCCTGGGGCCATATGCGGCCCGTTAAGCTTTTTAATCCGGCCCGCCGAACTTAAAGAAATTATATTAATAAACCTTGTTAATGTTTTAATGTTTTAATTTCCTTGCAATTCTGGTGTTTTCCAACAGCTGGCACACTAGATACATTGACCTTTGTTGAGGCGTATTACTCCACGTTTGTGCTTTACTGTTTGACCCCTCAGCCCTCCTGTAAAGATGAGCGGAGCTAAGAAAAGAAAAGTGTTTAATAAGAAGTGGACAAGTAAATATTTTTTCGCCGAATATTTATCTGCTGCTGTATGCCTGATATGCCAAGAGAGTGTAGCGGTTTTTAAAGAAGACAAAACAGTCAACGAAAGAACGAAAGAACCTGAAGGATAACAGAACTTTCAGTGCTTTAAAATAGTAACTTAGTAATAAAAAAAGCTGTATTTTATAAAATTGTCTGTGTTTTAAGAGTCATTTCAATAAATAGCTAAATACCGTGGAACTTGAAAGATGGACATTTTGTTGTAATACTTTTGTTCATTTTTAATTAAAATAAAGCACATGTTTTCTACATATCCCATGTTATTTTTTGGTCTTATGAGGTGGATTACCAAAACACTAAATCCACCTGCTCCTGGTCCGGCCCTTCTGTCAAATTTTAGAACCCTTTGTGGCCCATGAGTCAAAAGGTTCGCCCACCCCTGGACTAGCCTCTTCACATGAAGACTCATGATCTTTCATGTTTTATTAATACTCCCCCCCCCATGTTTATTAATAAAAATGGACATGTATGGATTAAAGTGCAATGTGGATTCTTGGATTAGCATCAGAAGTCCAATGATGATAACAGCTAGGAGTTAGTAGCACGTAGGAGTGAAATCAGGAGGTAATATTAGATGCCAAGCTTTTTGTCAAAATGGTGAAAATGATTCAAAAAGCTGCAAAAAGAACTCAAGTACAAACAAAGTTGCAGTTGCAGTGTCCAAATAAGGGTATGCAGTGACATTTCTGCAGCTTTGTGGTTTATTTAAAGGGATAGTTCAGGTTTTTTTATGTGAATCTGTATGGCATCCCCTTCAGCAGTGTCGTGCATTAACACTGACTTATGTAAGTGGCGATGTTTACAAGTGAACAGGCTAATAATAATAATAGGTGCGCAGTGATACATCTCGAGAGAAAATAGCACCAAGCGATTATGACTTCTGACTTTTTCGTGGGCAACCGTTTTGTGACGCAAATATATCACTTTCTGGACAAATATTGTTTTGAGAAGAAAAACAAGCTTTATTAACTGTCCTGGCGAACTTGCCTGACCTACTTTCGTCAGCTCCAGAACCGGGCAGAAACTTGGCTCACAGGACACTGTCAGCGATGAGTCAGTGTTAATGCATGACCCTGCTGAAGGGGATGCCATAGAGATTCACATCAAAAAACCCCAAACTATCCCTTTAAATGCCATTTATTTTAAGAATGAGTCCAGGAAAGGTCCAGAACTGTGTAAACTTATTAGAGCTGCTCGGTTATGGCAACAATCTTAATCACAATGATTTGGTTCATAATTAAAAATCACAATAATTTCAAACACTTGTATCTAGATTTGAAACATGTTGTAAAGTTTTTTTAAGATATAATGTTTTAGTAACAGAATATGTTACTAATTTAAATCAAGATTATAAATGATTCGATTAGTAAGTAGTAGGGTTGTGTAACTAAAAAAAGGACCATAACATCATTTAAAGTTCATAAAAGTCAACTGTCAATTTAAAGTCACAGTTTGTAACTCTAAAATAAAACCATGTTTTCTCAGTTTGGATGTGTTTATTGCACTGAAAAACCTTACTGTGTGTTTGCATCTCCACAAACCTGACTCTGGCCTAGCAGAGGGCCTTCTCCTGCTTGTTTCCATGGAGATGTTATTCTTTACGCCCTATTCACACTTACGCCACAAAACCGGATGGATAAAGACTTCCTTTGGCTTCTGTTGGCGATAGTAATTTGTCTAATTTTGTCTAATTTCTGTATATAGAATCTACTGTATATACCACAGTATGGCATAAAATATATCTATCCCCATGGAGAATGTTCCGAAGTATTGTTTTAACTTTCTAATCATGCAGGTGATGTACCACCACCAAAAAGTTATATACTATTGATACATGTAGGTCTACTGGTGGAATGTCAGTTACCATGGTCACACAACGCACACATTAGCAAACAAGCCAAGAGTCAAGAGTTTTAAGATTGTCAGAATATTCAAGACAAAAATACAAAACGGATTTAAACAACACATTTTCAAGAGCCTGAGATCAATACGAGCTCAGACTAAAATCTAGACTAAAGCAAAGACTGTGAATCCTCATTATTGGTTATTTTTCTCATGCTTTTTGTTATGTCTTTATATTGTTTTTTTCCATGTATGTTTGAGATAAACAACAACTCAAGTCTAATTTCAGTAACAGAGCTTCAGACAGAGCAGTGTCTCCACAGTTAGCATCACACCCCCAGGGAATGTTAGTGATATCAGCTGCTGAGTATGAATAGTGTCTCTTAGTGTCCATACAGTGTTTTGCAGCATGTCTCCCATTACAGACTCGTTGACTCTTCGCGTAGTACTAACAGAACAGAGGCAGTATGGGCCCATGGAGCTGTGTCATGAGCCTCATAGCGAGAGTCTGGTTCGAGGCTCCTCTGGTGCTCGTGGCTCTGGCTCTAAACCACGTCACTGTGAATAGATCCACAATCACGCACATGTACATCCCACGGCATTTAGACTGGGGTTTAATTACACTCATGAGGTGTAATGGCTACAGCTTCTAGCATCTGCAACACAACAGCAGAGCACTGGACAATATGTGAAGCAGTTCAAATGAGGCGACAAACTATAGCTGCTGGCATCTCATTTTTAGGGCCTTTTAATTTTTTATTTTTTTTTGCAATCGTACAGAACCAGTGGGGTGGAATCGATAATAATTAGGTCTCCTGATATGATTATACAGTCACGGCCAAAAGTTTTGAGAATGACACAAATATTACATTTTCACAAAGTCTTCTGCTTCCGAGTTTTTATATGTTTTTGTCAGATGTCAGATGTTATAATGAAATACATTTAAAAGCATTTCTTAATTATCAAACACTTTTATTGAGAATTACACAGACTTCATGCAATAAGTCAATATTTGCAGTGTTGACCCTTTTCCAGCATGATGGAGCACCTTGTCATAAAGCAAAAGTCATAACAAAATGGCTCGGGGAACAAAACATTAAGATTTTGGGCCCTTGGCCATGAAACTCCCCAGATCTTAATCCCATTGAGAACTTGTCCTCAATCCTCAAGAGGCGGGTGGACAATCAAAAACCCACAAATTCTGACAAACTCCAAGCATTGATTATGCAAGAATGGACTGTCATCAGTCAGGATTTGGTCCAGAAGCTGATTGACAGCATGCCAGGGAGAATTGCAGAGGTTTTGAAAAAGAAGGGCCAACACTGCAAATACTTATTGCATGAATTCTGTGTAATTCTCAATAAAAGTGTTTGATAATTAAGAAATGCTTTTAATTGTATTTCATTATAACATAGAAACATCTGACAAAAACATATAAAAACTCTGAAGCAGCAGACTTTGTGAAAATGTAATATTTGTGTCATTCTCAAAACTTTTGGCCATGACTGTACTATGGGTTCTTACAACTCCAAGCAATAATAAAGAAACCTAACCTAACCAAGCAGAAGACATAATAGCAAATGCACTGATGATGACTGATGGTGATTGAATGACATTTTCTACTGACAATGTGCTACTAATTCTCTGTAAAGTGGGACTGAACACCTAAACTCCACCCACAATCACATTTTAAACAGAGGTGCTGAACTGTGCAGCACCTGGGGGAGGTCTAAAAGTATACGAACAGTGTGATTGGTGTAAGGTATCAACAATTTAAACTCCCACTCTGGAGCCAGGTGTTTGTATCAGAAAGTCCAGACTGTCTAGTAGCGGATTTATTGTTCCATTGCACTTTAATAATGCCATTTGTTTATATACTGGACCATTCTAAAACTGTTCAGGAAAGGTCTAACAAACATGGGGCTGCTTTAACTAATAATCTAAAACATCTAAAAATAAATTTAAAATGTCAAACTGTGTGAAAGATGCATGCCCGTGGGTTTCAGAATGACTATCGCCATGGAAATGAAAGGTGCACAAGGTAACTTTTCTGGTGGCGAGTCCGTCACCTGCTTGTTTCTATGGATATGTCATTGTTCTGTCTGGAATGTTCCACAGTATGACATTAAACAGCTCTACCTTACATTTATTCAAGTACAGGTGGTTTTATAGCTCAAAAATACAAAGAAAAACAGACATTCTGACTGAGCAGGGTTGGCTCTCCACAGCTCTGATCTGTAATTTGGTCTGGTTTGGTTTCCATGAAGATAGAAAGGTTTAATGCCATACTGTGAAACATTCCAGACAAAGCAATAACATCTCCATGGAGATTTTGACGGACCCTCCACCAGAAAAGTTACACAATGCACCTTTAACAATTCCAAATGAAACATGTGTATATTCTGAATGGTCAGTCATCCTCAAAATGACACCATATAAAAGGGGGATGAAAGTATATAGAGTATAGCGAGTATATAAAAGTACAGTATAAAACTGCATACAGTGTGGTCTGTGGTGGATCCTGTGCATGTGTGGATCCTTCCATTGTCTTTGGCTCAGTCAGAGATTTAAGACGAGCACCATAACGAAGCCATCAGTGTTTAATTAAAGCTATAAATCGAGGAGGAGGAAGCCGCAGGTCCAGACAGCACAGAAAGGCTGCATAAACCATCGGAGACAAGGGCTGGACCACGGGGGGCTCACAGGCTGTGCAATGTCCAAAGTACTGTCCCAGTCATACAAGCTTAAGGTTCTCCAAAAAGTAGGACTTTCTAAAATACTTGCGGTAAATTGCTTTTTGAAATGCCCAAAATTAAGTTAGAGCTGAACTCAACATTTTGAAATGTATAAAATTCAAAATAAACTGACTACTGATTTGACTTGAGAAAACTTTCTGATTGGAAATTATGACATCGCGTTAGGAAATTCCATAACTGTTCCCTAGCAACCATGTTGAATCATTTAACTACCCCTATGTCTTGTGATCTTTGTGTATATCGTTTATCTCTTGTATGCATGTTTATAATAATTTGTCTATAGGCAATAAATTTGATGAAAAAAAAATAACACCAGATGTTAATTGGGAAAAAAACAAAAAAACAACCATGTCGTAAATCCAGCCAGAAATATAAGAAAAAACACCTTTATTAGTTGCACCTGTTGTTTTAAAGGTCCCATGGCATGAAATGTTCACTTTCTGAGGTTTTTGAACGTTAATGTGAGCTCCCCCACCCTGTTTAGGACCCCCCCATGGTTAAAAGTTCCGAAATGTCTAAACTGAGCATTTGCGATCCTTTTCTGCGTTACAAAAAATCGGAGCTCAAACGGGCAAGTTTGAACAAGGCACCTTATTGACGTCAGATCGAAAAAAGAAATGCAAATGCAGTTCCACCCCCGTCTGTCTGTACTCAGCGTCTCTGTAAATCACGCCCAGAGTTTGGACTGCGAATGCGCTAGGCAATGCGAAATGCGTTTTTTTATTTGCCTGGAGGCACGTCCGAGTGTTTCTAGGCTCGGAAGTCCTTTATCTGAGCCTCTGGACCTTTGAACAGCAGTGGTTTAATTTTATTTTCTGTGGAAATGTGTTTATTTTTCAATGGAACGCTTCAAATCTCTCCCCCCGTGCAAAAACAAGGAAATGGATCAGAGAGCGCTCAGAGCTCAGAGCGGAGCGTTTGGCCACGCCCCCACCCTCTACTATTGGTCAGCTTTTTTCTCCTCATTTGCATCATTTGCAACAACTCCCATTATAGTGTTCAGAGTGAGAAAAATTACTCTTTCTCATCTTATCTGTTTCTCATGCACTGAGTGTTGATTTTGAAGAAGGATTCATTTACAGTATTAGGGAACCATATAAAAGCATCAAGAAGTACCATGTCATGGGACCTTTAATTTGTTCTGAACTTTTAGATAAAATTCTCCCTAGTTTTCAATACATAACATGCAAAACTGTAATTTATATGTACAAAAGGTAAACTAAAGGTAACTAAAGGTAAAACGAGCTGTTAACTTGAAAATAACCACTTCATGACATCACACGGTTGAACAGAGCATTTTGAGCATTGGAGATGTAGACAGACTAATAATAAAGGATTATTCGAACGTGTGAATGAAACAAAACACAAGTCCAGGTCTGTTTTTGAGGAGGTAATAATATCATAACATGGTTTAAAGTTCACAAGAGTCAATTTTGTGTAATATAGGACCTTTACAACCAGTCAAATAAATATAAAACAATTGCATATTTTTATCTGCAATGTGCTTGTGTACCTCTAGGGGTCCGTCTTCCACTGGTTGAAACACTGGTCTAGACTGTATTAAGTATTCATTTGTCAGGCTCTTTTGAAGGAGCAATCGAAATTGTGAGAAGCTTTGGCTCTATAGTGGCCTTATCTGTGTTTATTGTGCTTAAGAATTTGAATTATATTAGATTCCCTTGTGTTCCAAAACAACAAAAGAATCAATATTTCCTCCAAGCGACGCAGCTGCGGGGGAAAAGGCAAGATAAAATAGTAATACGACAATTCATCTGCAGACTGGCACGCCCGTAAAGAAGAGGATGGCCTCACAATCCGGCACACAACATGAGAAAGTGAAAGATAAAGAGAACAAACTGACTCCTTCTATCTAACTGGATCAGGGCAGTAAACAAGTTATGGAGCTGTATGCTGAGCCAGCTGGGCGATGTACGCTTTTATTTGACCGCCATAAAAATACATGGGGAATTTTTGAGGCATACGCATGGAGTTTAAAGGTCCTATATTACACTAAATTGACTCTTGTGAGCTTTAAGCCATGTTAGAATGTTGTTTCCTCATCAAAAACATACCTGGAGTTATGCTTTTGGTTCATTTACATGTTTCAGTGATCCTGCCCAGCCAACCTGTGGTCATATTACAAAAGGGTGAGAATACGCAAACTCAATGAGGCATATAATAACTGCTTAAGGGTTCGATTGAAAAGGCAGAGATGGGAAAAGCATGTAACCCGTTACATGCCCATTACAGGCATCAGAACGTTTAAGGCAAACATGCTGTTTACACATTCCTCTGTTGCCTTAATGACTGTGAGAACAGTATTATCAGGGCTCTCAAGTTTTGAGCGGGGTCGTGCGTGAGACTAATTTCCGAGGACGGGGGTGCGAGTGAACAATTTTTCCCGAGGGGGGGGGGGGGGGGCGTTCAATTGCGTGTTGAGAGCCCTGTTTGTCTAAAGAGCAAACTTAAACTACAAAGCAACTAATGAGAGTTCTATAAATGAAGTTATTACCTGATGGTTCTCAGTTTGTTTTATCATCACCGCACTTTGTCAGTGCGCGCTGAGAGGGGCGGGGAGGAGGGACCGGGGCGGGGGGGAGCGGGACATTTTTAACGGATTCATGTAAGAGTCTGGTTAATGCACCGGGCCCGCGTCTCACCGCGGCTCACCATGGGCAGTTCGGCTCTGGGCCGCGCGTATTCCGCGCGTAAGCCGTCGGGGGGGACACGTTACGCACAGACGGAGACACCGGGACCGGAGTCGGTGCGTCTCAGAGGAGACGTGGCACCGGGACTGAGGTTCAGGACGTGCCCGGGGGACGGCGCGTCTGCTCCGGCCTCCGCTCGGACCGTGCGCCCGGAGCAGGGGGAGTTTTTTTCGCTGAAAACGCGCAGAGCCTGCATAAACTAAGCCACACAGACCGATTTTCTGGGCACAAAAAAAAAAAAAAAGAAATTAGCGTGAGAAATGCCATGTGTGGCGTGTGAGTGTGTGAACACGTCGAATTGCATGTGTCACACTCTCAATGTGTGAGACTTGAGAGCCCTGTATTATCATGAGCCTGACTAATGGTAAACTCAGTACTACGAGGCACCACTCTGAACTGTAGAGACACTGGACCAAGTTTGGACCAAGTGTCTGTAATAAAAGTTTGATCATGACAGTGATATTAGTCTGTCTATGTCTCCAAAGCTCAAAATTCTCTGTTCCACCTTCTGATGTCATCAAGTGGTAGTTTTTTTTTTTTTTATTATTATTATTTGTTTATTTCAGGGACAGTGCATATTAATCAACATTTGCATGTAAATATGCCAGAGTTAGCCAAACGGCTAATTTTCATCCGTAGTCCCTTGACAGATGTTAGGTGTCATTTCTACATAACAAAATACATAACATTACAAAGTTAAAATTCATCATTCTAAAAAGTACATTACTTCAGTTAAAATTCATCATTCTAAAACATGCATTACTTCAGACAACTCAATTACAAACATTCACCCACAATCAATAACCAGTCAATTACAAATATTCACTCTCACTCAATCACTCAATCACTTAATCGCTTAATAATAATAATACAGGCCAGTGTCCAGCAGGGGGCAGCGAGAGGTGGATGTCTTAATGTTGACAGCTCTGATTATTTATGAGCCATTGTTTTAACTGTAATTTAAACGAAGTGTATGTGTTGAGGTTTCTGATGGTTGTGGGGGTGGCATTCCAGTACTGAGCAGCTCTAACAGAAAAGGTAGTTTGACCGAACAGACTTTTCCGGAGGGGGATGATACAGTCCCCTCTCGCTGCTCCTCTGGTTCTGCTGTGTTCAGAGGTCCGAGTGTTAATAAACTGTTTGAGTGGAGGAGATGACAAACCGTGGATGACTTTGTACAACAGACATAGATGAGCATATTTAATCATGTTTTCCCAGCTGAGTAGGTTATGTTTTTGTAGTATTGGACAGTAGTGGTATGAATGGGGTTTACAGTCCAGAGTCTTTAAGGTGCGTTTGTACAGAGTGTGAATAGGTTTGAGGGCTGTGATAGTAGTGTGAGACCAGACAGTTAGACAGTATGTGATATGTGATAGAATCATGGAATGCATAAACATTTTAGCGGCTCTAATAGACATTTGATGTCTGATGTGCCTAAAGTTGTTGAGGTTGAATTTAATACGGTTACTGATGGTTTTGATATGGGACTTGAATGAAAGTTTTGGGTCGAGAATAACACCAAGATATTTGTATTCTCTCACCACCTGAAGCCGTTCGCCTGACACAAAGACATCAGGATCAACAGTAGATTTACAGGGGGACTTGGTGAAGAACATAACAGCAGTTTTGGATGTGTTTAACTGTAAACATGAATGCTGTAACCAATCAGTGATATGGGCCATGGCTTGAGTGAGTTTTTCTGCGACATGTGTGATGTTATTGCCATGAACATAAAGCACAGTATCATCAGCATACATCTGAACTAAGATATCAGAACAAGCAGTCGGAAGGTCATTTATATAGAGAGAAAAGAGTAATGGACCTAGTATTGATCCTTGTGGCACACCGGTGGAAATACTGAGGGCGGAGGATTGATGTGACTGGATTCTAACGTGCTGAGTGCGGCCAGTTAAATATGCCTGAATCCACTTTATTGTGTTAACGGAGAAGTTGAAATGTTGTAACTTGTTTAACAGGATGTTATGATTAACTGTGTCGAATGCTTTTTTTAGATCTAGGAAGACTGCCCCTACAACACCACCCTTGTCCAACAACTGACGGATATTCTCTGTGAAAAAACAGGTAGCTGTTTCTGTAGAGTGGTTAGCTCTAAATCCAAACTGCATTGGGTGCAAAGCAAATGAAGTGGTGTTGAGGTGGCTGATGATCTGTTCTGATACTAGTTTTTCAGCAACTTTAGACACTATGGGCAATATGCTTATTGGTCTATAATTGGTCAGTGAGTAGGGATCACCATTTTTAAATATAGGGACAACAACAGCAGACTTCCACATGCTAGGAAACTCTCCTTGTGATATAGACAAGTTTTCATGTTAACAGCTCTTTTTACCTTTAGTTCAGCAGAGGTTGGCAAGGCTGAAATGATTCTAGTGTGGGTGTATATAATCTAAACACAGTGTTTGTTTGTTTTTCTGCAGGGCTTGTGTGTTAAACATTTGTGAATGAAACAAAACACAACTCCAGGTCTGTTTGTGATGAGGAACCGACATTAGAACATATCAGAAAATATCCTAATATAGGCCCTTTAAGATTGTGTTTTAATTGTGCTTTTGGATATGATGTAACAATATTGGCAAAATCGGGATAAGGACTTCTTACAATAAAGTGACTTGATGAAACTAGGACTGACGTTACCATAGCCACATTACCATGTCCAAAGAAAGCTTCAAATAAACTTACAATGTACTACAAATGTACCATACTGTCACTTATATATACGTATTGTCACAGATTATCATTTTAAAATGATTGTTTTCCAAAAAAAACGATGGCTATTCAGCTCTGCTGATATTTTGGGTTGATATATATGGCTGATTTTGATTATTTTCCTCAAATTATGAAATTACAAATTTACCACAAACTCACTCACAGCTCTTTTTAAAATAAAGCTCTGTGTGTATTCTAGACAGCTGGTCGGTCAAAATTAAATATCGGTCTCTGTTGGAGATTTAAGGCCGATAAGCCAATAATAATCGACCAACCGATATATCAGTTTATCTCTAATTAGTCGTCTAAATATTGTGTTTGGATTATAAACACTGATATTGGACAAAAGAAAAAAGGAAGACATGGAGGGAGTTATCTGAAGATTAAGGGTGAATCATGAGTTTAATCTGCCTTTTTAAATAAGCACACGTAAAGGTTTTTTTATTTTTTATTTATTCATTTATTTGGAAGGGACAATGCATATTAATAAACGCACAATTTGTATAAGATCACACAAACCGACGTAAATATGCCGGATTTAGCACAGTGCTAATTTCCATCCGCAGTCCCAGACGAGTATAATGCTCAATTCGGATTTCCAGTTAAATGCAACTTGTATGTGATCTCCAGTGTGAACTTTAAACACCCCAAAAGTGTCCCGCATGCACACTGGAGATGTCACACGCAGTGAGCGTGCTCAGTGTTTACAGAAGTAGCCTAAACAGGGACTCTAGCATTGAGCACCTGGCGATTTTAAAGTTACCGTTGTACCAGGGCCAGAACTCGTACAGCTTATTTGTTTTAAGGAGAAGATTGAGAAGGAGAAGGACAAGGTTTTTGGCCATGGCATTTTGTGGGGCAGTGGCTAGCTGGGCTGGCTGCGCTAGCTGCGGGACCTGGAGTCTTCTCGGGCCAGGGTTCCTCTTTAGTAATGCAATTCTATCAGCTCAACGCTGGGCTTGTCTCCCAAAATATGGTCCAGTTCTGTTCAGTTTCCGCCTACTTCAGGGCAGAATAGTGATGTTTGTTGCTTGTTGATGACGTGTAGGTCGGATGAATGCGACCTGGCTGTTCAGATTGAAGTTGCATGTCAAAAGATCGGATATGTATCGGTTTTAGGACCACATATCCAAGTGGCCTGGGTCGCATTTCAAAAAAATCGGATCTCCGTCATTAAAAGATCAGATACAGGTCGCATAGGGGCGAAAAAATCAGATTTGGGTCACTTCAGGCTGCAGTCTGAAGCTTGGTAAGTTTTTGAGGCAATTGTCCAGTTGACAAATTGAACTTCTCCTTTTATCATGGATTCTACCTGGACGACTGAGGGACTATTCACGCATTTTTGAGGCAATGACAACACATCTTTTTTGCTACTTATTTAGAATTTATTATTACCATTTTTTTACTCTTTGTTATTATATTATATTGTGATGAGTGAGCTACTGTGTCCAAATAATTTCCTTTGTGGATCAATAAAGTTTGTCTAACACTCCAACATGGTTAAAATCCCACATGACATTTCACACAATATAGTCCCATCCTCATGTCTTACCTTGACCTTGGTGTTGGCGGGGATGTTGGTCTTCCAACGGACGGTGTAGAAGCGGTTGTCTGTAATCTTCTGGTTCTTGGGCAGGGAGTTGTCGGCCCAGCTCACTTTGATGGTGTCATGGCTCATGACGGTGGCCTGCACACCCACGGGCGGCATCATGGGGGAGGGGTCGGGCACTGGGGTGTGTGGAGCATGGAACAGTTCATACAGGTCAACATCAGGGTCTATGGGGTCTGTACACCGGCATGCATGGTCCAAAATTAAACATGATCAATTTAAAATGTGTCAGAGGGGAGACAGGATGCCAGGAAAGACAGAGGTGTTAATGAGTTACATGGAGCAAATAATATGGAGGGAGGGGAAGTAAATGTGCCAAAGGGTGGGGTCGGATTGGGTAAGGAAGGGTGAGGAGAGAAACAGAGAAAGACTATTAGAAAAACAGGCTGCTACCAGGGCTAAGCTAACAAGTAGCTAACAGGGCTGCACAATATGAGACAATCAGTAAAATGTGATTATTATGTTGAATATTGGGATAGGAGAGGCAGTGGTCTAAGCATTCGGACCAGAGGGTCGCTGGTTTGATTTCAGCTTATATAGTTACTATGTCCCAAGTTGAAAAATAAAGTAAAGTAAAATTACATTACATTACATTAATGTTAAAAATAGATTAATTCATTATCAAACTCATTCATTTTTTTCATTTCAACTGTTCATATTTTGTCAGTACATTGTGCAGCCGTAGGAAACCACACGCTTGAAAGTGACTAACAGTGTTACAAAGAGACAAAAAAACATTGGTGGTCATAAAAGAAATAAATGAGAGTCTACAATGTAAGCAGTAGGTTCCTTTAGAATGGAAGAGGCAGCCCACGTATTCCCAGCAGCAGCAGTAGTAGAAGAGCGTGTTTATACAGTCAGAACATCTCAGCACTCAGCCATGTCCTTGGAAAGTGGAACAGAAAAGCCAACTACACACAACACGCCGTGGACCAGCTTTTTAAGGGCTGTTGGGAAAACTTCTAACCACTTATGTGTGATTAAGTCAATAAAAAATGTACACACTGAAATGGAGATAACGTTCTTCACAAAATATCTAAAAAGTAACAAAGTTCTGGTGTGTGCTAGTGACATTAGACACACAGTCTGCTCGTCTCCATAGAGATGTTGTTACGTTGCCTGGATTGTTCCGCAGTGTGGCATTAAACTTGTCTATCTCCATGGAGACGAGCAGGTTTAGGTTAGATTAGCTTATAATGTCCTTATAGATAAATTCTTGTTGGACCAGCGATGGGCACAAAAAGACAGGACCACAGACCATAGACAGTGCAGGTACTCCATACTCACACTCCAAGATCTACAACATCAACAATGGTGAAAACAGAACTACAACACAAACTCTAAACAAAATAATATGTCTGAAATTGAATTGCACATTAAAGAAGCGGTATTACACTTCTACTGGCATAACATTCAGGTCACTATTTTACCTACATATACATATGTTCGTGTCAGTAGTGTCAATTTCATTTTTTTAATGCAGTGAGCCTCACCAGTTTTGTCAAGTAGTTGTGTACAGTTTTGTTTCATGTTTTGTATATTTATTAAGAATTATCGTGTGGGAGAGTGGGTGATATAGGCTTATAGGCAGAGCCTTGCACAGAATCTTACAGCTACCCATAAGGAGGGCTTGAATAGGGCCTGACAGAGATCCCTAGATTACTCAAACATGCATGGATAACATCTAAAACCTCTTCAGACATGTTTTTGAAGAGAGAACAATGTATAACATAGTGAAAGCTAAACAATTTTCCATAAATTGAGTTGACCTATTGCACTAGTGCTGTACTGTGAAATACCTTTTAATGGAATGTATTGAGCTCATAGACTGTATATATAAATGTACACAGCTAACCTGCTAGCTGCAGTGTTCCAAATAGGAAGTGACCATGGGAGTACTTTTGACTCCATCAACTCCAATTGACTTCCTCTCTCTGTAACTGCTGGAGTGAACCTCCTCATTTTGGTCTTAAAATGTTCATATTAACCTGCCCTATACGATCCTGGCATTTTTATCTTGCCATTTTTTTCATAAATACATTTTTGTTAATTTCTTGGAACTCCAAATGTGCTCTTTTAACTGCTAGACTCATGAGCTTGACCGGAGCTGAACGCTATTGGTGATGTCAACACTCCCTTAGTCCATTTCTTTATACGGTCTATGATTGAGCCCCACCAGACCTTAAAGGAAAAGTAAAGTTTTTTTACAATCTGAGCCTTCTTTTGGCAATAAAACAAGTAGTTTTACTCACCCATAGCAGTTTGGTGTCAATTGGAGCAGTATCGCAGAACTTATGTTGGAGCCGTTCTGTTCTACTAATGATCCTGTATCCGTTAACATGGTCAAATCAAAGAAGATCGCTGTGTCAGGGTAGACTTTTAGTGGATTCCAAAACGGCTTGAAACCCGATATCCAGCTATAGTTTCATTTGACAGAGGACAGTGGACAGTGGAGGACAGTGCGCATGCGTGAACTCAGCTGTTTTGTAAACACTGCTAGTCCGAAAGAAGCTAACACCGCTCTGAACTTTACTTTTCTGTTGCGATATCGGGTTTCAGGCCGTTTTGGAATCTACTAAAAGTCTACCCTGACACAGCGATCTTCTGTGATTTGAAAAGTGCTAAAGTTTGTGTTATTTGGAGACCGCAAATCAGTGCCCCGAGCACTCATGCTAACGGATACGGGATCATTAGTAGAATAGAACGGCTACAACATAAGTTCTTCGATACTGCTCCAATTGACACCAAACTGCTATGGGTGAGTAAAACTACTTGTTTTATTGCCGAAAGAAGGCTCAGATTGTCAAAAAAAACGTTACTTTTCCTTTAATACAAACTCAAAATGGAAGTCACAAGTCTGGTCTGTACATATGAGAGAAGGCCCATGAAGAACAACATGATTAGATGTATCCAAAATAAAAAACATATGCTTAACTAAACGCACTGTATATTTACAGCTAAACATGCCATTCTACTCTATAGTGTGGCTAACGCTGAACTAAAACCAGCCTCTCCTCTGTCCCTGTAGTACCGGCTCTGGCCTCCTCTGCTTCCTCTGCTTCCTCTGAGTGTTCATGAGGTTGTGGTGAGGAGCTGAGGTCTGGAGCACATGTAAAAAGTGCTTTTAAACTGAGACTAAGACAGAAAGAATGCAGGCGGGCATTTTACGACTTTAAAACTGTAAATGCAGACTCAGCACAGGATCATATTCTGAATTTAAATCATTTTGACTTGTGCAAACTTCATTTCTCTGAAAGGCAGCAACTTAGCATAGGCATCTGGTGGAACTTCTGTGACCTTTTTGTCTCAATGAAGATGTTATGAACTTATCTTTTATGCATTATTCAGTTACAAGAAAAGTTACATAGTGTACATTTAATAAGACATGATCCCTGTAAGAGTTAGTCTGCAGTAAAGTATGTGTATTTGATCTCTAGCACAGTGCAGTGATGACAGACATTCACAGACTCATTCACATCCAGATTTCCTGCTTTTTACTTCACAGCACTACAAACTCTATCCTCTTTCTCTCCCTCTTTCTCTCCAACCGAGTTCACCAAGTTGCGCTCGTTTTCGCCCGAACTCACATTACAATATGTAGGTCAGGCTCTCTTTGAATCCTGACAAACTGGCAGGAAGAGTACGCCACCCGGAGGACGCGGCAGGCAGCTGCGAATGGGGGGAAGAGGAGGGGAGGGGCAGTTAAGGAGCAGCGGGGGGTCCGAGCTAGCGAGGTGCGCAGATGAAAACGAGGAGGATCTGGAGGAGTTTAAAGGACTTGAATTTGAGACTTAATTTGAAAAAGTTTGACTGCTTGATAAACTACACTTGAAACTGGGTAGTTTTTTCCCCAGACTAATGGATGTTTATTTTCCTTTTCCTTTTTTTAAAAATAGAACAAATACATTGAACTATTTTTAAGTTTTATACCCAATAGTCTGAATGTTACAACTACCTGTAGGCAAGCTGTTGATCCAAAAGCCCCAATCTGATCAAATTCATGGTTCATTGTAAATCTGGCACAGAAATTCCGATACCAATTTCAATGGATTTAAATATCTACAAATACCCAATATCAACCCATACTTATTTCCTTAAAACATTAAAGGAAAAGTAACGTTATTTTACAATCTGAGCCTTCTTTCGGTAATAAAACAAGTCGTTTGACTCACCCATAGCACGTTGGTGTCATTTGGAGCTGTTTGGTAAAAGTTATGTTGTAGCGTATCCGTTAGCCTGAGTACTCGGGGCATTACTTTGCGGTCTCCAAATAACACAAACTTTAGCACTTTTCAAATCATAGAAGCCCGATGTCTTAATCTACGATTTTGTTTGAAGCAAAAGTGGCCTATAATCCGAGATTTAGCCATAGTTTCGAGTAGATGAGGACGCCAGTGCGCATGCGCGGACTGTGCTCTCAGCCAAACATGAAACGGGACCCAAACATGAAACGCAAAGCTGAAAACTATGGATAAATCTCGGATTACAGGCCACTTTTGCTTCAAACGAAATCGTAGATTAAGACATCGGGCTTCTATAATTTGAAAAGTGCTAAAGTTTGTGTTATTTGGAGACCGCAAAGTAATGCCCCGAGTACTCAGGCTAACGGATACGCTACAACATAACTTTTACCAAACAGCTCCAAATGACACCAACGTGCTATGGGTGAGTCAAACGACTTGTTTTATTACCGAAAGAAGGCTCAGATTGTAAAATAATGTTACTTTTCCTTTAAGACAAAACTGGTCCAAGTGTGTTATATAGGTCTTAAGCCCTATTTGAACGGGATTAGTTTTACAGGGGGATGTAGAGTAATGTGGGTTTATCACAGGACCTCTGTAATATAAATGACCCCATTCACACAGGACAAGAAATGTCCATAATATTCATATGACATGGGAGGAGTTTGTTTACGCTCTGCCGTCACGTATTCGTTGCCGTGCACGTCATGATTAGCCTATGTGTAATATTAGCGAACTATGCAAATTATTGCCCATAATCAGGACTAATAGAGCATACATGACCTAAAACAAGCAGAAGTTTCATGCCTCTGACGACTGATTTATACCTCTTGGTCTTTTTCATTGGTCGATGTGTGCGTTTGTTTGAGAGTACCGGTAGATCATTTTGTTTGCCGGCAAAACAAAGCGCTTCAAGCTCCTCCGTGTTTGAAAATTGCGGTAAATTATTTCTTTAAACGGATGTGACGAAATATTACATACATCTTTACCGAGGGTCGCATTCGCACGGGATTAATATTACCTATGGTAATTCCCCCAGACCGTTTTACAGAAGGTGAAACTCACTGTAAATTTCACAGACATACTCCGTTATGTTTACAGACATGGCACGTTCAAACAGGACTAAATTCCCTGGTAATTATTACTTCACCCCATGTCACCCCATAAAACTAATCCCGTCCGAATAGGGCTTTAGTTATCTCAAGTAACCACAGAAAAAACTTTATAGAACTAAAAGTTCAAACATTCTGAGACTTTCTGGGCATTCTACGACCAGTCAACAGACTTTTGTATATCAATATGTATGTTCAACCAGAATATCGACTGAAAAGATATTTGGAAGCCAATGGACATCCAGTCCAACCCTCAATATCGGCACAGATATCTGATAGCAGGGTCAAATCGGTGCATCCCTAACAGAAGTGAACCATGCTGTATAGAAGTAATTCAGTCTAAAGATTCATATATCCCAACTTGAACACATTTTAACTCATACATAATATCCTTTTTTCCGTGTGGAAGAACTTCACAGACTCAGGATGCTGTACCGACTGCCACCCCCCACCAGCGCTGACGAGATGGGTGTCATCCAGCACCTCGCTTCATACCAAACTGGGACGAGGGATGCTGAGGCGACGATGGGAGGTAAGAGGGAGAGAGGGGGGCCGCGTGGGGGGTAAGTGAGATAGAAGGGAGGTAGGTCTGTAAACGAGGGGAGATAGGGGGATCACATAGGGCTGCGCACGGGCGAGTAGGCAGCTCATCTTTTTAACGCCATCTAAAGTGGGTGAAATTCCCAGTTAGAGAGGCTCTGCACTTTGGGAGCGCTTGCCAGGCACAGCCTAAGCCACTTACAGTACAATTATTCACCATAAAGTATACGGCTTCTACCGCGCAGAGGGAGAGGAAGCAACTGTGTTTTTTTTTTTTTAACTTACAATGAAAAGAAAATAATCCCGCGTTCCAATAGAAAATTTGTTGAACATTGTGTGTGTGTGTGTGTGTTTTTCTAATCTTTATTGGACTATCCAGTTTGATGCAATATTTGTTGTTTTGTGCTTCCAATTACATTAATTCAGTAATTTCTTGGACTCTGCATTACTTTTTTACCTGGGTAATATTATTTTGACGTAGTGTTCCTCATACTTTTGTACAATTTTTACTCTACCCCTGTTCAGGACACAACTACAGTAAATGCTTGGACTGGGATCAAACACTCGCGCTCATGGTCAAAAGCTTCACTCACTACACCACAGTGAAGGTGGGATGTAAATAGTATTGAATATACCACTGTTACAAATCTATGGAGCCACTACAAGCAATCTCTCTGTTGTTCCTTCATTCAAAAAGTGTTTCAACATTATTATTCAGAAGCCTTATTCATTTAAAAAAAAAAAAAAAAGGTTTTCCACACACTGATTAAATTTCCTAAATTCCACATGGATTGCACTACAATGACAAATGGAAGACAGATTTTTTTAGAAAGCTGGCAAAATACGACAACTGAAAAACAAAATCTGGATCATTTCTGAATTCTTTGTCACTGAGGTAGCTGTATTGCCAATTTGTGTCTTCAACCACAACTTCCAACCGCACATACATTCATGCATAGACAAGGTGGGTGAAGTGTCTTGCCAAAGGACACGACAAAGCTGATCTGAGCCCAGTTCAGTCCTCCAACCTCACACACTAATGGTTTCAAGCAAAAGTCTTGAAGTTTTTGAAAGAAACTATAAAGAGAAGGAGAGAGATTTTCTGCCATTTTGAGACATTGCATAATACAGGCTCACTTGTGTGTCATCCTCATGGTCATACCTGACTGTGGCCTGGTGATGGCGCTCTCATACACGGGGATCCCCTCTCCCACATTGTTAAAGGCCTTCAGGGTGATGACGTAATGTGAGCTCGGGTCTGGAACAACCACACAAACACATATTAACACAAAATATACAAATTCTAAAAGAAAATTCTATTGAATATTTGTTTACTCAAATATTTGTTTACTCTGAATTACAATGAGACATTCACAATGGTGAGAGGCATTTGATTCATCAAACTGAGCTGTTCAGTGTACATATAACTGAGAAATCCCTTGGTGAGCTGCTTGGAAAAGGGTGGAGAGTTACTGGAAGCTCCTGAGCTCCAGGTTGGAGACGCCTGGTTTATAGTTTGCCTGTGAACCAGGCCTATTGCCCAGAACTAAGTGTGTCTTTTGTCCAGTTGACTAAATGTGGAAAAAAACCTGGACAACTGAGGGATTACACAGACAAAAAACAAAATCCAGTGTGGTTCCGTAACTGTGCAAGTAAACTCCGTGTTGACATGACAAGTATCTTAAAGTCATTTGTAGTAGTTATTGTTTGGGCTAATGCTGGAGATTGAATTGATCAGACGTTGTGTGAAATCTCGCCGTCACCTTTCACATCAATTGGATTCCTTTCACCATTCTCCTTTCTCCAAATGAACAGAGAATGGTTAAAGTAATCCAATTGATGTAGATTAAAGGTGCACTATGTAAATGTTCTGCGGAAGGATGCTTAGAATGTCCCACAGTATGACATTAAATGTATCTGTCTTGCATTCAAGTACAAGTCTTACTGTGGCTGGACTCACATCTGATTTGTAACTTGGCCTCGAGGAATCACTTGCTTGTCTCCACAGAGGTAGATATTTAGATAGAAGATCACATATTGTGGAAAAAAGCAATAACATCTCCATGGAGACCAGCAGGAGATGAACCCTGCACTTCCCTTCCAGAATGTGCTTGTGTGGCTATAAAACGTTAATTGTGATTTACTGTAATTATATTGTGTGTGCACTATATACTGTATATCTATTATCACAGCAGTCATGTATTGCATTAGTCAGGGGTCAGCAACCTTTACCACTCAAAGAGCCATTTGGACCCATTTCACACAGTAAAGAAAACACTGGGAGCCACAAAACCCTTTTGAAATTTAAAATGAAATAACACTGCATATAATACAGTGGTCCCTCGCTATATCGAGGTTCACCTTTCGCAGCCTCGCAGATTTTTTTTTATAGTGTATCAACGCGCATTGTGTTCTGCATCCTGATCTTTGTCAGTCATTCTCCTCCGTGCCGCGTCTCCTGTACAGTACAGAATGCGTTCAGTTTGCCAAATTTATTAAAATGTTCGATCATGAGCAGTGTGACACCTGAGAGTGCATGGATGTGTTCTCACTACAGTTCTGTGTTTGAATGAGAAGCAGTCCGAGAAGCACCAGGCTCCGCTTTCAGCCCCAGTGCGTCCTTCTCTGGAGCATGAGGAAGGATGCGAAGACCAGGGACAGACTCAGAACTGGCTTCAACAGACCCAAAAAGAGCCATTTCCTACGGAGCCAGTGACTCATGTCTCTGCGCCCCTCGTGCATCCAGCCAGACTCCCGGAGCCGTGTGACCAGTGCGCACGGTGCAGAGCTGTAGAACCCCCCATCCCCTCGTTCCACGGTCTACGGGGGCGCTTGTAGGTGCAAAATGCCAGGGCCATTTTTTGATCCCAGTCCGTCACTGCTCTGAAGTGCTGTATGTTTGCAAGTTTTCTCCCCAACAAAACCCCCAACAGTGCAGCGGCGCCAGGTAACCTGGGAAATCCCAGGCTGCTTTCGTTCGTTCCAATATGGTCTGGTGTAAACCAGGCAAGGCGCCAGGCACCTTGGTCAGAGGAACTGTGAAATACAAACATATTTATACACGCAATATAAAGCTGACTATCGTGGGTTATTTCTACAACGTAACCCCCGCGATAAACAAGGGACCACTGTATTGAGCCGCATCAGAGGGATCAAAGAGCCGCGGGTTGCCGACCCCTGGCATAGGTGATTGAACCATGACCTCTTGCTGCCTGTTCCTGTGTACTTCAACAGCAGTACAGAGAACACTTGAATTACACTGCAGTACAGTCAACACCACTGGTCCCTCACTATCCCTCTCCGTCCCTCTCTATCCCTCACACTTCTCCTTCTCCACTCCTCCTCTCAGTGATTATAATTACTTGTAATACATCTTCCACCAAACACTCTCCTCCCGCTCTCTGCTCTGGTCCTCATAATTATTTTAACCCTCTTCCTTTTTGCAAACAATGTAAATATTGACTGGTAATAATTTGTCTGAAAATCAGCAGTGAAATGGAATAGGAGGCGCTGGCTGTTTGTGTGCGTCAAACGACTCGTGAGCCCTGACTCATCACAGCACGGAAAGAGCCATTACTGAACTACATTCTCCCAATGACGAAAAAAATAAAAACACAGAAATAATGTTATCTTAGAATGAGGAGGAGAATGGAGCGAGGAGGCCGGCGCAGTTGTAAGCGCTGATGAGACTTGATAAGAGCGACGCCCACTGATGTGTTTTGTTTGATAATATCGGATTAGGAGAGATCTCCCGCTAATCCTTTTAAATAAGCACGAGGAGTGAGTAAAAGCGTGTGTGTTCTGGGAAGGGTCTGGGATGTCGTCTGTTGCTTTCAGTTTTACAGTGGAAAATGTAGGATGCTGGTGTCTAGTGTAAACAGGAAACGAAACAAAGTCATTGGGGGGGGGGGGGGGGGGTATAGACAATGTAAATCATGTTTAATTAAATTGCTTGGAGTTTATGGTCTGTTTTTAATATCTCAGTTCAAATCCAGTGTGGTTCCGTAACTGTGCGACTAAACTCAGTGTTGACATGAGAACACAAGGATCTTCAAGTCATTTGTAGTAGTTATTGTTTGGGCTAATGCTGGAGATTGAAATGAACATCAGACGTTGTTGTGAGAAATCCCGCCGTAACCTTTCCGAAAAGATGAATTCTCATGAGTTTTGTGAGCTTTCTTGAGAATCCGTCTTCTCTGGCAAGTGCCGAACGAACCAAAGCAAACGTGGCAATGGCAACAAATGTACTTCGGCCTATTTTTGCGCAAATATGGAGTATTTTGTTAGTGGAAAAACATGCAGAGGGAAGCACTTTTGTGGAAGTGCATTTGTGGACAGGGATTTTCTCTCAACTGGATTTAAAAAGTGTAGCGGATTTTAATAAACACACAGCTAATGGTGAATACATTAACACAGTGTATATTGAATAGAGTGAAGTCTCCATTGGTTTAATATTATACCAGTATAAAGATCAAGTGTGATTTCCATATATTGTGTCTTTTACTCTTTTTTTCATAATTTTGGCTATTTAAATTTATGCTTATCAAAGAGGGCTGTATAGTGTATTAATGAGGGTTTAGAGTGGAGAGAGACATACAGCAAATTGGAGCCAGGTCTCTCATGATGCTGATGATGATGATGATATGTGTCACCACACAGTACAAAATTTATATATTTCCAGCTCAGTTTTTGCATTATTGGGCGCTATTATTATAACTAAAGACCTGCCCCTTCACCCCAATATAAAATGAGAGAGAACCAACGAAACTAAATGAACCCATTGAACACTACAAATTATTATTTTGAGTTTATGGTCTCATAAAGTTAACCCCTTAGTGCCTGACAGTCCCTCAGCTGCTCGTACCCAGGTTCTCGATGGTGTAGTAGCGTTGCTTGTAGTCCACTTTGATGGTCTGGGCGTGGGGGCTGCCGATGCCGTAGCCGATGGTGTACCCGCGCACCACTATGTCTTGGTTCTCTGGAGGCGTCCAGCTCACCACGATGCTGTTCACTAGGGGGCGCACATGCAGAGAGCTGGGCATGTCTGGCACACGAGACTCTGTGAAGCCACACAGAATACACTATATTTAGTAACCAACTTTGGACGTGTTAGCATTTTTCAGGTCACATTTTAGAACTTCATAACTTCATAACTGGAGGGTCCATCATCTGGCAAAAAATGTAACGTAACATTAAAAAAAAAAAAAGTAGATGACGCCACATTATTACATACAATTCAATCAATTCAAGATGGACAAGTATTATGTCATATTATGTAACATTTCAGGCAAAGCAATAACATTTCCATGGAGACCAGCAGGGGGTGGACACTGCATCAAAAGAGACACATAAGTCAGGGGTGGGCAATTATTTTTCTCCAGGGGCCAAATGAGAAGCAGAAAATATTGTGGAGGGCCAGGCCAAAAGTTTGGATTCTCTGGTTATTAATTTTATTTCTATGTTGAAATCAGTAAATGGCATTTTTTACAGAAGCTGGTAAGTTATGCGTTATTATAGAGAAACATTATAAATCTATAAAATGATTCAAAACCTGTGTGAAATTAGAATGTTTTTACACACTTTATTTGTGTTGTTTTTGCCAGAGCCAATAGAGTGATCTGGTTGCATGGTAATCTGGCAATTTTTTACACCAGATGCCCTTCAGACTGCAACCAGTGACTCCAGACAGTATAGGACTTGAATCATGAGAGGCCACAGGCAGTGCAGGAACACCTCGAGCTGCATTAGACTGATCACAGGAGCCCCCCAGGGCTGTGTGCTCAGTCCGATGCTCTTCACTCTGCTGACCCACGACTGCTCACCAGCCTTCAGCACCAATCACATTGTGAAGTTTGTGGACAATACGACTGTGGTGAGTCTCATCGCTAATAACGATGAGACAAACTAAGATTAAGATTAAGATTAAGTCTTTATTTGGTCTCACACACAATGACACACAGTGACACACAGTGACACACGGGAGAAATTTGACTTCTGCATTTGACCCATCCTTTTCAGGAGCAGTGAGCAGCCATCTTTCAGCACCCGGGGGGCAGTACCGTGCCCAAGGACCCACACTGGCTAGCTCATTGCCGGGGGGGATTTGAACCCACATCCCCCCGGGGAAAGTCAGTGACTTGCCAGTTGAGCTAACCAGCCGGTTACTACAGGACTGCAAACTACAGGAGTGATGTGAGCCTTCTGACCAAGTAGTGCAGCGATAACAATCTCCTGAATGCTGAAAAGACTAAGGAGATTGTTATAGATTACTGGATCATCTGTCCATCAACAGTGCTGCTGTAGAGAGGGTGAGCAGCACCAAATTCCTGGGGGTGCACATCAGTGAGGACCTCTCCTGGACAGCAAATACTGCATCACTGGCAAAGAAAGCACAGAAGCACCTCTATTTCCTCCGCAAACTGAGGAGAGCTGGAGCCCCCCCACCCATCATGACCACCTTTTACCGAGGCACCATTGGGAGAGTTCTGACCAGCTGCATCACTGTGTGGTACGGGAGCTGCACTGAACAGAACAGGAAAGCCCTGCAGCACATAGTGCACCCCATAAGAGACATATCACTCTAGACACTTTAAATACTGCTGCTAAAGACTACTGTGGCACATTTATTTTATGTGTATTTTCAATGCATATCCTATTGCACATTTTTTACTGCACATTTTCATTGCTGCATCTTCCACTGCACATTTTGTACATCTGTCAATAGGTATTTATTTATTCTTTGCACTGCTTTAGACTTTAGATTTTAGATTTTGTCATACATAATTTCTGTATTGTCTTTATTCTGTATTTTGTACACTGTCTTTTTGCACTACCTGGCCAGAGAGAAACAAAATTTCGATTCACTGTATGTCCAACACATATGGCAGAATTGACAATAAAGCTGACTTTGATCATAATTAGATGTACTCACTATATCTTAACTCATGTTTGAACCAAGACTGAATGTATCAATGCAAATGTTATCAATACTATCTAATGAAAGCCACTTTAATCCTCACTCAGCAGTTCGCGTTCTACTTTTCACAGCCCAGTGAAACTTTGGCACAGCACATCACTAACTTAATCAAATTACTAGTCTCAAAGTGGCTCCATCAGCGCAATTCAATCTCTTTTGTACAACTCGTGTGCAATTATATCTAATTAAGATTACATTTCCACATCCCTCCCCTAAAGAGACTCATTTAGTTTATGTATAAATTAATTAAATCTTAAACACTTGGACGCATAATTATCACACAGGCACAATTCAAAAACTCTTTGAAATCTTGGGTGTGCGATGTGCAGTAGGGGCCGGGGGACGATCCAGACATGTCAGTATTTGCAACATTTACTACACAACTATTCAGTCTGACAAAGAGAGAAGCAACTAGAAGTCCATTTGACACACAGTACTCGATATTGTTTTAACATAACATTTTAATACATATTATTTGGGTTTAATGTGATTATAGTATTGTAGGTGTCTTTATTTTATGTTTCATCCACAACTAGAATTGATCCTTTTTTCTGATTAAAAGATTGTATAAAGGATTATGCTGGATTTATGCAGTAAAAAGTAAGTACCCTTTGAACTCTGTGCCCTGAGAATTTTTGCAGTACTGAATAATCCAAACATTCTATAGAAGTATGGGTAAATTTGAGATACAAAGAAGAAAACGTATAGATTTTGAAAATGCATTATTTAAGGGGTATAATGTAAAATTTTGATTATAAATTTCATAAACATGACCCAACTGTTTCCAAGGCCAGATACGAGGTAAACATGTTCTAATCAAATACAGCTTTTACTGATAACTATTTTTCTCAATTACAAAAGCATTGGGCACAATGGCCAACTTGTTTTATGGTGTTTTGGTTCTTAAGACGATTATCCAATCAGAAAGCAGAATGAGCCTCATTTGTGTTGCCAGTTTCCTTTAAAATGAGATTATGACAGAAATCATGTCCATATATATTCTATAAGAAGTGAATAGGTGCATGTGTCTGTACCATCCAGGTCGCTGTCAAACGTCTCAGCTATGGTCCACTCCGTTGCAGGGCCGGTCCCGTTCACCGTCATGGCCGACACTCTGAACGAATACTCTGTCCCACGCTCCAAAGCTGCAAACAAACCACAACCATGTCAGACAGGCCCACAGCAGAACACAGGCCTGGAAAACTCCTGAACTATTCTTCATCTCCTCACTGCTGCTCCACAACCTCGTGGTCATCGGAGGTCTACAGCTCCAGACACAAAACTTATTCTCAAAGATTTGGTTTTCTAAAAGATGCGTAATAGTTCTGAATGGATGTTGTGGTGGGAAATCTTAACAGGCGTCATGGGAGTGACTGAGTAGCAGAATTCTTCAGCGATCTTTTGAAGAGCAGATTTTGCGGCAGGCAGTCGGATAAAAATGAACTAGTCAAAAGTGATAAAATTGGAGGGATTCGTTCCAATCTACACCTCTGTGAGACTGAGATGTTCCACAGTGGGGGGTGCTTTGAAAAGAGGGGATCAGGCACGATGGAAGGCCGTTATTCGTTTTGTAATAAGAGATGTTAGCCTGAATATTACAAGCCATTTAAAAAGTCCTATAATAGATATTACTGAGGCTTTTTGACCTACTTTTTGGACAACCTAGACTTAATAATGCATAAGTATCGAAGGACAAGTAGTAGAAGTATTTTAAGCCTTAAGTCTTCTATTTAATGCAAAATTGATACTTGGAACTTTAAGACATGTTATAATGTTATGACCTCCTCAAAAACAGAGCTGGAGTTGTGTTTTGTTTCATTGACACATGTTCATTCACAACCCTCCAGGTCGGTTTGTGATGAGGAAAAACATTAGAACAAAGATCAGAAAATATGGGCGCTTTAAGTCTTGATTTCTGATCAAACAAACAAAAAAAAACTCATAAAATTACACGTGGAAGCGTAACACTGAGGGATCAAGCAGTTTAAATTAGGTTAAACTCAACAGATGTTTAATGCATAGTTGAGCTGAATCTGGATATGCATTTTGTCCACTGAAATGATAAAGGTGAGTCTAGGGAAAGTGCATAGACTTTAAAAACACATCATCTGGACTTGTGGGAGTGTCTGGACAGTTTAAGCTGCCTTTTCTCTTATGAAGCTGTTGTTCAGTAGTACACAGTGTTTTTTTGAGAAAGATCCTAATAATTTGGAGTGCTTTTGGCAGCACTATGCCCTTTTTAGTCCATTAATTGGATAAAGAGGCGGTATTACACTTGGTATAAGTTATTAACTTCTAACACATAACATATTTAGATCACCACGTTACGTTTTATTGTGTTACCTACTTGTTTCTATGGAGATATGCAATTGCTCTGCCTGGAATGTTCCACAGTATGATATTAAAGGTCCCATGACATGGTACTTCTTGATGCTTTTATATGGCTCCTTAATAATTCCCTAATACTGTAAATGAATCCTTCTTCAAAATCAACACTCAGTGCATGAGAAAGAGAGATAAGATGAGAAAGAGTCATAAATGTCACTCTGGAACACTCCATTATGGGCGTTGTTGCTTGAATGCAAATGAGGAGGACAGAGATGGCCTATAGTAGAGGGTGGGGGCGTGGCCAAACTCTCCACTCTCAGCTGTGCCCTGTGCGCTCTGACCCACTTCCGTGTTTTTGAGCGGGGGGAGAGATGAGAAGCGTTCCATTGAAAAATAAACACATTTCCACAGAAAATAAAATCAAACCACTGCTGTTTCAGATATCCACAGGCTCAGATAAAGGACTCCCGAGCCTAGAAACACTCGCAAGTTCCTCCAGGCAAATAAAAAAACGCATTTCGCATTGCGTAGCTCCTCCGCAGTCCAAACTCTCTGGGCGTGATTTACAGAGACACTGAGTACAGACAGACGGGGGTGGAACTGCATTTGCATTTCTTTTTTCGAGCTGACGTCAATAAGTTTCCTTGTTCAAAATCGCCTGTTTGAGCTCAGATTTTTTTCTAACGCAGAAAAGGATCGCAAATGCTCAGTTTAGACATTTTGCAACTTTTAACCATGGGGGGGGGGGCTAAACAGGGTAGGGGAGCTCACGTTAACGTTCAAAAACCTCAGAAAGTGAAAATTTCATGCCATGGGACCTTTAAACAACTTTGCACTTATTCAATTAAAGGTGGTTTTATAGCTCAAACGTATCTAGAAAAACAGGCACTCTGACTGTGAGTGGAGTCGCCTTTGCACAGATCTGACCTGTAACTTGATCTCCACGATAATAGAAAGGCTTAATACCATACTGCAAAACATTTCAGACAAAGCAAAAACATCTCCATGAAGAAAAGCATTTGACGGACCCTCCACCAGAAAAGTTACAACTTTCACATGTGTAATCAGTTTCATGCTCTGACTCTTCCGTCTCTTTGCTCCCCGTGCCAAATCACTCCCCCTTCAGAGCGCTATCACAACATAATCAGCATGCGTCCCACTAATGAAAGTACTGCATCAGGCCTGCTAACTGTAAGGAGGGTTCGAATAGGCCAATAGGAAACATGCACAGATGGCATCTAAAACCTTTTCCAGCATGTTTTTGATAATGGAACCATGTTATAACACGGTAGACAGCTCCAAAAACTCAAGTTAGCATAATAGCCCCTCGCGAAACACTCCAATTTAGCCAGTTTAAGAATTCTCCAGCGCAAAAACGAAAGCCAAACTTCATTTTTCTGATATGAGATTGGTCCAGATTTCGTAGCTCTGCGGCTGGGTCCCACTTAAGTATTCCGCACAAGGGTAGGACCTGCTGACAAATGACATACAGTATTTCTGGCGTCATTCTATGGGCACATTTTCATCATTGTTACACGCTCGCATTTGCACACCGCACGCTGAGCTCCTCCTCCCCTGCGGTTTGGCTCCGGGGCTGTATCCAAGTATTCTCACTCAGCGCTTTACCATTTTCATCTAAACACCACTGAACCTACAAAAAAACCACACACACACATAGAATTGGCTTCGAAAATCATCTTTTAAGTGCGCGGCCCGTTTGATGCAGTGCGCAGCATGGAGCAGCGCCATTTGAAAGATGGTATACAATATTAATCACCAGCGCTTGGCTCAGTGGGTATTGTACATGTTTGGGTAAGAGCAGTTTTACATTTTACTCAAGTAAGACTAAAAAAATATAAACTCAAGAGTAACTTAAAGGAAAATTAATGTTTTTTTTTACAATCCGAGCCTTCTTTCGGCAATAAAACAAGTAGTTTTACTCACCCATAGCAGTTTGGTGTCAATTGGAGTGGTATCGCAGAAGTTATGTTGAGCCGTTCTGTTCTACCAATGATCCCGTATCCGTTAGCGTGAGTGCTCGGGGCATTACTTTGCGGTGTCCAAATAACACAAACTTTAGCACTTTTCAAATCACAGAAGATCGCTGTGTCAGGGTAGACTTTTAGTGGATTCCAAAACGGCCTGAAACCCGATATCCAGCTATAGTTTCATTTGATGACGTCATCAGAGAGGACAGCGCGCATGCGTGAACTCAGCTGTTTTGTAAACACCGCTAGTCCGAAAGAAGCTAACACCGCTCTGAACTTTACTTTTCTGTTGCGATATCGGGTTTCAGGACGTTTTGGAATCTACTAAAAGTCTACCCTGACACAGCGATCTTCTGTGATTTGAAAAGTGCTAAAGTTTGTGTTATTTGGAGACCGCAAATCAGTGCCCCGAGCACTCACGCTAACGGATACAGGATCATTAGTAGAACAGAACGGCTACAACATAAGTTCTGCAATACTGCTCCAATTGACACCAAACTGCTATGGGTGAGTAAAACTACTTGTTTTATTGCCGAAAGAAGGCTCAGATTGTAAAAAAAAACTTTACTTTTCCTTTAAGGTTCACTGTGCAACGTTTTGGTTGTTTGACTGGTCCATCACCTGCTTGTTCCTAAGGAGATGTTATTGCTCTGCCTGGACTAATCCATAGTCTGACTTTAAACAGGTCTACCTCACCATTTCCATTTCTGAAATTAAAGGTAGTTTCATAGCTCAAAAATACAGATCTGACCTGTAACTTGGTCGGGTTTGATCTCCATGATAATAGAAAGGTTTAATATCATACTGTGAAACACTCCAGAAAAAGAAATAACATCTCCCGGGAAAAAAAAGCATTTGACGGACCCTCCACCAGAAAAGTTGCACCATGCACCTTTAACGAGTAACTGTTGTCATAATATTTGATTTATAACTTCAAGTGAATGTAATTTAAAGGACAAAACATGAAATTATTTTCAAAGGACAGACACAAACATGAGCCAAACTAAATTATATCTGAAGAAGCTGCAAGAAACACAAATGTTCTATTCATTTCATACTGTCACATAAAGCTTTTGTCACTTTAGACTTACTCACAGTGGTTAGATGAAGCACAACCTTTACTCAAGAGAACTGTTACTTCAAAAATAAATATTACTGAACTAGTAGTAAAATTATACTGCTAGAAAAATGTGCTCTGAAAAGTACAATTTCTTTAAAAAGTTTGGGGAAATGTAGCTAAGTACTACCCACTTCAGTAGGAGCGTGGAGGGTTAGTACAGTTGATTTTACAAAGTACCGAATGCTTCCGAACATACAGGTAAATACAACAGGGATAGTACACAGACATGATATGTGTTTTAAATATTGCAGTGAAGATGACAGTTTTGGAGATAACTCGCACAAGGATAAGAGGGAGCAGGATAGAGAAGAGTAATTCATCTGTGAGCTGTCACCATAGATACCAAGTGTTCAGAAGAAAACTGTCAGAGCTTACTGCACTGGAAGGAAGAGAGAAAATACATCACAACTTCAAACTGGAGACTAAGTGATGGTGGTGAGGACCCTTCTCTGCAACTCAGACAGAGGAGGTTGGTAAGTCTTTAGTTTAGTGTACACTAGGGATGCAACGATACAGTTTTCCCATGATTTAAAGATCCCATGACATGGTACTTCTTGATGCTTTTATATGGCTCCTTAATGGTTCCCTAATACTGTAAATGAATCCTTCTTCAAAATCAACACCCAGTGCATGAGAAACAGAGATAAGATGAGGAAAGAGTCATAAATATCTCTCTCAAACACTTTATTCTGGGCGTTGTTGCTTGAATGCAAATGAGGAGGACAGAGATGGCCTATAGTAGGTGGTGGGGGCGTGGCCAAACTCTCCACTCTGCTCTGTGACCCACTTCTGTGTTTTTGCACGGGGGGAGAGATGAGAAGCCTTCCATTGAAAAATAAACACATTTCCACAGAAAATAAAATTAAACCACTGCTGTTTCAGATATCCAGATAAAGGACTTACGAGCCTAGAAACACTCGCAAGTTCCTCCAGGCAAATAAAAAAACGCATTTCGCATTGCGTAGCTCCTCCGCAGTCCAAACTCTCTGGGCGTGATTTACAGAGACGCTGAGTACAGACAGACGGGGGTGGAACTGCATTTGCATTTCTTTTTTCGAGCTGACGTCAATAAGTTTTCTTGTTCAGAATCGCCCATTTGAGCTCTCATTTTTTCTAACGCAGAAAAGGATCGCAAATGCTCAGTTTAGACATTTCACAACTTTTAACCATGGGGGGGGGGCCCTAAACAGGGTAGGGGAGCTCACATTAACGTTCAAAAACCTCAGAGGGTGAAAATTTCATGCCATGGGACCTTTAATATGTATCTCGATACATGGGTAACAATATCGATTCGATTTTGTTTTAAAACACACAAAAAAACTGATGTAATTATTTTCAGCTAATGAGTATAATAACACTATAATATTAAAGAAACATTACATACAGTATATTACAGTAGAACTACTGTAAAATTGTAGTTTATATGTGAAGTGTTTCAGTTCATTTGGTTCAGTGATTCACAGCTCAGAATTTTTATTCAGTGAAAATAAGGACAGTGCTTTCTCAGGCTATTTTATATTTTCTAATATAACCTACTCTTAATATAGACTGTAGGGGGACTCTCCCTGCACACTGCACAGTGTCAGCACTGCTCTTCCCTCCAGCAGAGACAGTACGTAGCACCTCCCACACTGCCCTGCCACAGTCTGTGCTCTTAACAGACACACATCCTCTTTCTGGACACTAAAACTATGTTATATTACATAAAAATGTCTCTTTCTGAGTAACTCTTATGAGATGGAGTCTTTGGAGTCAAAGATATCACGGGTGTGTATACGAGCACATTTCATTACAGCTGATTAAAGCCAAAAGCGATTCTAAAGTATTTAAAAGTTAATATATTTGTCATTCCTGGGTCTATCAACATAAAATAAAAAGTGGCTGAAGGATTAAACCCACCTCTGTTGGAATATTTCAGTCCCTAGTTAGAATATTAAGTCCCTATGGACCTGCTTTCTTGCTGCGTCTGAGGAGGACCGTTTCCCTTTCGGACCAAAGTAAATGACTCAAAGCGCATGAAGGGACACGTGCATATCGACCAAATATGTGTATCGAATCTTGATATATCTTGATATAATATCAAACAATTTGATATTATATCAAATATTGTTGCATCCCTAGTGTCCACATATAAAAGGTCATTAGAGCTTTGTTAGTTTACACTGTACTGAACAACTATGTAGCCATCACAAATGAAAATGTAATTCTGTCAACTTTTTAGGAGTGAATGTTTCATCCAAGAGACTTCTTGGCATGGTGGCACTCACATTTGACACTTAAAAGGTTATGGGTTTGATCTGCGGGTTGCCTGGGCCTCTCTGTGGAGTATTTTCTCCACATAGAGGCCACGGCAGAGAAAAAAAATTCCCTATGGACAATAAAGTGAATCTAAAACTTCACCACAGTTCTTGTAGTATCATATGGATGTTATTGGACATTACCTTAATTATAATTGTAATATGCTTTAATTTGTGATTTATAATCCGTATATTGGGCACTGTCCCATATTAAATAAACAAAGTAACACACAGGGCGGCAGTAGCTCAGTTGGTAGAGCGTTTGTCCACTGATCCAAAGGTTGGTACGATTCCAGCTCCCACAGATGAATGCTGCTGTTGTGTCCTTGGGCAAGACACTTAACCCTCCTCGCCCCCAGTGTCTGCGTACACTGGTGTGTGAATGTGTGTGTGAATGGGTGATTGGTTCCTTGTTGTAAAGCGCTTTGGGTGCCTTGAAGGTGAAGCGCTATATAAAGATGTGACCATTTACCATTTACACCAATTACCACATACTTGGGGAGTATAATATGTGCTCCCTAAACCACCACATTTCAGTGAGGGCTCAGCATGTGGCCTTTGCACAGTGAGAATGTGAATGCTTTTGTATTCAGGGCATGAAATCAATCCTGACCAAATCCACGTACTTGTGTTTTGGTTAATGACAGTTTCTCACGAGCCACTTGGCCGGCTGGGTTTGAAACACTGCAGACAGCATCTACAGCTTACCCGCAGAGAGAAGGGGACGAACAGGGGTGGGGAGCACTCACATTTACTTGAGTAACTTTTAAAAGAAATTGTACATTTCTAGCAACATACTTTTTTAATATTTGTATTGAAAGAACAGTACTCTTGAGTAAAAGCTGTGCCTCCTCTTCCCGCTGTGAGTAAGTTCAAAATGACAAAAGCTTTATGTGACAATATGAAATGATTTGAACATTTGTGTTTCTTGCAGCTCCTTCAGATGTGATTTAGTTTGTCTCATTTTTGTATTTGTTCTTTGAAAATAATAGATTTTGGGCATTATGTAACATTTTGTCTTTCAAATCGCATTAACTTAAAATTACAGTTACTCTTTACTTGAATAGTACTTTGCTCAAATAATGTTTACTCTTTCATTTCATTGGTCATTTCTTGGACTACTACTTTGTACTTCTACTTAAATTAGTTTTATTTTGAAGTAACCTCACTCTTACTGGACTACAATTTTTGGCTACTCTACCACCTCTGCCTATGACAATCTACAACACAAAAATACAGAATTATCCCCAGACAGAATTGGGTACAGCTACTGTGTGTGTCTGGTTATGAGCAGGTAGGTCCTTACAGTCGATGAGTTTGTAGAGCTGAGTTCCTGCCGTGATGTCTGCCGTCTCACTCCTCCGAGAGCCCTTCTTGTAGCGGATCTTGTATCCCGTGATCTCTCCGTTCTGAGCCTGGGCTGGAGGAGGCTGCCAGCGCATCATGATGCTCTGAGAAGACAAACACGGTCACACACGGATTATTACATGGACACTGTGGGACCATTTAAATCACATCTACAGTACTAGAAATTTAGGCCTGGAGTTTAACGTTTAAAGGTCCCATGGCATGAAATTTTCACTTTCTGAGGTTTTTGAACGTTAATGTGAGCTCCCCTACCCTGTTTAGGCCCCCCATGGTTAAAAGTTGCGAAATGTCTAAACTGAGCATTTGCGATCCTTTTTCTGCGTTACAATAAATCGGAGCTCAAACGGGCGATTTTGAACAAGGCACCTTATTGACGTCAGATCGAAAAAAGAAATGCAAATGCAGTTCCACCCCTGTCTGTCTGTACTCAGCGTCTCTGTAAATCACGCCCAGAGAGTTTGGACTGCGAATGCGCTAGGCAATGCGAAATGCGTTTTTTTATTTGCCTGGAGGCACGTCCGAGTGTTTCTAGGCTCGGAAGTCCTTTATCTGAGCCTCTGGACCTTTGAACAGCAGTGGTTTAATTTTATTTTCTGTGGAAATGTGTTTATTTTTCAATGGAACGCTTCAAATCTCTCCTCCCGTGCAAAAACACGGAAATGGATCAGCTGACAGCTGAGAGCGGAGAGTTTGACCACGCCCCCACCCTCTACTATTGGCCATCTCTTTTCTCCTCATTTGCATTCAAGCAACAACGCCCATTATGGCCTGTTCAGAGAGAGAAAAAAAACTCTTTCTCATCTTATCTCTGTTTCTCATGCACTGAGTGTTGATTTTGAAGAAGGATTCATTTACAGTATTAGGGAACCATTAAGGAGCCATATAAAAGCATCAAGAAGTACCATGTCATGGGATCTTTAATGTTTAACACACAAACCCTGCAGATTTAGGGTGAGTTCTTTTCTCAAACTAGTGACGTCATGTGGTAATGCATGAGATGTGCCACTGTGTTTTTTCTCTCCACATACCTTCACGGGAATCATTTAGAAGATTTCAGACATGGAATCTCTACTGAACTAAAGGTAACAGGAGCTGATCACTTGAAAACTACCACTTCATGACATCACAAGGTGGAACAGACCATTTTGGAGATGTAGACAGACTAATAACGCAGGGTTGCTCGTGCATGTGTGAATAAAAACAAAACAAAACAACTCCTGGTGTGTTTTTGATGAGGTAACAACATTCTAAGAGTCAATATTGCATCATGTAGGACCCTTAAACCATGTTATAGCAGTTTTCTCTTATCACCAACTTACTCAAGATTGTATTTCCATTGAGTCATGCACGTTTGAGGCCCTGTTTTCTCACTTAACTCCATCAGGAATACCTCAGAAAAGTTGTAAAGAGATGCTAACATTATCTATGCTGAGTAATGTGTTGCATCAGTAGGGAGCGCTGCACTGTTTGCAGAATTATGGCCAGTGTTCTACTGAGAAGCCAAAAGCACGTGCTGCATCTTCTCACACCTCACATGGTTTCTTCACACCTCATTCTTTACCTTTAGATGCAGCTCGAATTCAGCGGGAATGGAAGAATTTCCTGCCCATCATTGCCTCCACCTATCCCCGCCCACTGTGATTAGTCAAGAAAGTTCAGACTTCGGCTCATATATATATATATAGGGTTCAGGGTATATTTGGTCTCCCAGTCAATACCTTACTAACAATACTCATTTGAAAATACTAGCTTTTACATCACTTATAGCTAGATGCAGTATTTTGCTTCAGTGGAAATTGTTGTCCAGTTGACAAATTGAATTTCTTCTTTTATCATGGATTCTACCTGGACGACTGAGGGACTTTTCACGCATCCAGAGAAACAAAAGACAGAAACCAATAGGCGAGATAGTTTCGGAAAGTAGTTAGCTAGTTAGCGAGATATAAGCAAGTGTCTTACCAGCACTCTAACCAGAACTGACGAAGCCTCTCGGATGAGCGGCAAAACGTTTTCGACCAAACAAACTTTGTCCAGTTGACAAATTGAATTTCTTCTTTTATCACCTTCAGTGGAAATCTGCTGCAGTTCCTTTAATACAGTGGTACCTCACCTTACGAAATTAATTCGTTCCAGAAGTGGTTTCCTAACGTGAATTTTTCGTAAGTTGAGTAGCTATTTCAATGGAAAAAGCCTGATTCGTTCCAAGGCCCCGTTCCAAGTTTTTTTTTTTTATAGTGTAACTTTTTTTTTATAGTGTAACACTGTGTTCTGTGTCCTGATTGGCTAAGAGACTGTAGACCTTTGCTGATTGATAGATGGGGGACGCAGGGGGGGCGGGGACTAGACCAGGACTAGACCAGGACCAGACCAGGACTAAACGTGGACTAAACCAGGACTGGACACCAGGATTAAACCACCGCGTGCGGGTCTATTTCCTGGTTTGGTGCTAGCTCTGCCGGTGTACCTCACGAGTCACGGCTGAGGCGAGCAGCGAAGAGGGAAAGGAGGGGAGGAGATGTGCCTTCCATCGGGACCGCGCGCAGTCCGAGCGCATGAACGAACGCAGGTAAGAGCCGCGGTGGTTTAATCCTGGTTTAATCCTGGTTTAATCCTGGTTTAGATCTGGTTTAGACCTGCTTGTAGCTTTGTGCTACAATTTTGTATGAAAAGCGCTTTATGAATATTGTTTGAGTTGATTTGATTTGGTCTAGAGGAGGCACGGTTTGAGCACGGGTCTCGTGAGTACAGCGGGTCATGCTGCGCTATCACACACGTGTCGGCGCGCAGTCTTATCCGCCCTCCCCCTTACCCCCACACTTCACTATTAATACATTTTGTTGAAAATCTATGAAAGTTTGAGTGTTTAAACGAGAGACAAATGTGAGAAAAGTTTAAATCCAGTCTGAGAAAAGCGTATAATGTGTGTGGCTGAGCGCGTTATTTGAATTTTTGAGATTTCGCGTTTCGTAACTTGAATTTTTCGTATGTAGGGTCTTTCGTAAGGTGAGGTACCACTGTATCTAAGTGGTTTTGTGATGTATTAGGTTTTCTTAAATTGGAAAAGATTAATACCACAACTGAGGACAATGAATTTGAACAGAAATGGGGTTTGTTTATGGAATACTGCAAATTATTAAAAAACTCTGCCTTTAGACTGATAGACTCTCTTTACCTTTTTAATAGTATTTTTTCTTTCATCATCACAATTATTATTGCCTTTTAATTGTTTGCCTTTATTTAATTTTTTATCATGTCTGGATCTGACACTTAGTACAGTGGTACCTCACCTTACGAAATTAATTCGTTCCAGAAGTGGTTTCGTAACGTGAAAAATTCGTAAGTTGAGTAGCTATTTCAATGGAAAAAGCCTGATGCGTTCCAAGGCCCCGATCCAAGTTTTTTTTTTTTATAGTGTAACTTTTTTTATGGTGTAACACTGTGTTCTGCGTCCTGCGTCCTTTTCTCACATTTGTCTCTCGTTTAAACACTCAAATTGTCATAGATTTTCAACAAAATTATTAATAGTGAAGCGTGTGGGGGGAAGGAGGAGGGGGGAGAAGAGTACGCTCTGACACGTGTCCCGGTGCGGAGCTGACAGCAGGTCCAGACCAAGGTCTAAACCAGGTCTAGACCAAGGTCTAAACCAGGACTAAACCAGGACTAGCCCAGGTGGATTAAAGCGCTGTGCGTGGGTCTATTTCCTGGTTTTGTTTCGAGTCACAGCTGAGGCGAGCCGCTGCTCGCCTGCAAGAGCCGCGGTCTAGACCTGCTCTCCAGGGCCACTCCAGGCACGGAGCCCCAGACATCCAGGGACCCAAGGGGACACTGCCAGCCCGCCTTAAGAGCTCCCTAAGCGGGCATGGGTCCGGGGATTGTCCCGGTCACCGGCCTGGAGGTCTTGAAGAGGCCGACCTCACGGTTCTGTCCATGCCGCTCTGTGAGCACCTTACGCGGGCAGGTCTAGAGCAGCGGCTCGCCTCAGCTGTGACTCGAAACGAAACCAGGAAATAGAGCCACGCGCGGCGGTTTAATCCACCTGGTCTAGTCCTGGTCTAGTCCTGGTCTAGTCCTGGTCTAGTCCTGGTCTAGTCCTGGTCTAGTCCTGGTCTAGTCCTGGTCTAGTCCTGGTCTAGTCCTGGTCTAGTCCTGGTCTAGTCCTGGCTTAGACCTTGGTCTAGACCTGGTTTAGACCTTGGTCTGGACCTGCTGTCAGCTCCACGCCGGGACACGTGTCAGAGCGTACTCTTCTCCCCCCTCCCCCCACACGCTTCACTATTAATAATTTTGTTGAAAATCTATGAAAATTTGAGTGTTTAAACGAGAGACAAATGTGAGAAAAGTTTAAATCCAGTCTGAGAAAAGCGTATAATGTGTGACTGAGCGCGCATTATTTGAATTTTTGAGATTTCGCGTTTCGTAACTTGAAATTGCATTCGTATCTAGAGACAAAAATTTACCGTGAAGGCGTTTCGTAACTTGAAATTTTCGTTTGTTGGGTCATTCGTAAGGTGAGGTACCACTGTATTAAGATGTTTTTTTATTTTTATTATATAATCTGATTCTTACCACTGATTTTAGCTCAATACTGCAGTTTACAATGAACAAAATGTAAAAGAATGATCTGTGTTATGGGTAATATTGAATACTTATATAATATTAAGATTTATTTTCATTTCTCTTATGCATTTTTCATCCTGCTGTTGTAACCTTGAAGGGTACTGTAGGATGTAGGAGCGCTTTATAGAAATGCCTGAACGGTATGGCTAATCACAGAGGACAAGTGCACTGAATCTGACAGGTGACTATAGACTGAATGACAGCACATTGAGTCATGAGGCCCCCACTGAGAACACAATTACACAGAGCTATGGTGGACCGGAGCCTGCTGAGAGGAGCGGGAGAAGGGAGGCCAGATTTGTGCATTTAGAGACATTTACATTGCAAAACATCTGCATCTAGGCGAGTTGGAATGAGTGGAATAGACTGTTCACATGATATCACCATTAAAGAGACTTATTCTAATACAGTGGTACCTCACCTTACGAAATTAATTCGTTCCAGAAGTCGTTTCGTAACGTGAAAAATTCGTAAGTTGAGTAGCTATTTCAAT